>JABFPC010000160.1:0-10584 GCA_022817565.1 Chromoteleia sp. ZL-2020
ATAATTAAAAGTAAGTATTAAAAAAATCCTATAAATATGATCAAAGAGTAGCATTAATTTTCTTATCTAATGCATCTCTGTCAATCAGTCTAAATGATTTTATACGACTTTGACGTCAAGTTAAAAAAATTGACTGCAAAATGTACAATTACCACAAGGGCGCGAATGACTTTTGTTATTCCGCAATATGTGCATTAGCATGTGAACGTTTGTTAAACTTTTTGAACAATTTATGTTAGTCGAAACCGTTGGAAATCCTTGTAGGCAAAATGCGAAACTTTGCGAACCAGTTTTGGTATACTCGGAGAGATATTTTGCGCGAATTCAATTGACTTAATTTGTATATATTGATGTGATACTAAACATCCGAAAGTGAACATTTGGTTCAAGTTGTAGTAACTTTAACGCGTGGTCTAGGATTTTCAATATCGTGTACCAAGGCAGAAAAGTCAACGCCCAGCTAGCTAAGAATGCGAGATAAGGTCGAGACACGAACGAAACGTGAAACGAAAGGGGCTATTTTCGAGCTTGTCGCGTTCACTTCTTGCCGCGCATTATCAGATTTATAAGTCAGACGGACTTTCGCCGAGAATTCGCAAAGATTGGAAAAATCTGAAATCCTGTGGAAAAACTTTTCTAAAAGCTTCAATTTTTATCACATTTTTTCCAAACTCCCTTTATCTCGGCGGAGTCAAAAATAAGAGAGAAAAAATAACCCACGCGCAATAAATACGATTATGAATCTTAATGACACTTCCTTAAGGCGCTTCGTTCCAACGTGGCATTTTATTAATGAACAATGTTCAACGGTAATGGTCCATGTAAAAGTTCGTCCGCATTAAAAGGAAAACTGTTTTACAGAGTTTTATAGAGTTTGTGGTATACAAAAAGGGGAGGATTTTTGGAAGTGGAAAACTTGAGAAATTACAATCCCTCGAGTCCCAATGTCAAGTCTTGCCAGTTTCTTGAACAACTTCGCCAGCAACGACTGAGTAAGACGCTTTTGGAATATAAAGGAGGAGGTAGTCGCGGAACCTTCAAAAAAAAAAAACAGAAGAAACGTATTGGATTAAACAATGAATATGTGACTTTTGTTGCACGAAAGAATTTTTAAGATTACAATTCATTTCACAATGACGGACTTTTAGAAAAACTAGATTAAAAAGGTTGTCAAAATTGATACGATTGTAAAGTGATTTCAAAGAAACTAATTTACTTATCAAAATGATCGTACGTGCAACTGAAAAGAATTGAATGAAGAGTCAGAAGTGAAAATTTTAAGTAAATCGGCTGAAAAATAGTTACGCAACCGAGGCGCCCAGTTTTATATAATGTAGTTCTGAAAAAAACGTGTTTAAAATTTTGTAATTAAATCAATGTTATATAATTCTGGGACCATCAAATTATTCTTCATCTTCCAGCTCTGCCAAATCGATCAACAACGCGTAACTGCGAAGCAGCCCGAAATATCTGTTACCAAAGCACTTCTTCATTAAACCTTCCACAATTCCACGACTAATTCGAATTCATCGTTAAATTCAGTTTAACACGTCAGGAGTACATTCTAAATACTATGAACTTCCGAAAAAAAAAAAAAAAATTGTTTTGAAAATTTCAAAGTTCTACAGTCATTTTCTGTCTTACAGTGATACCAAATTAATTTGTATAACGCACTTCTAAAATTGAGCGATTCATTATAGCGAGAGAGTCGGAAGGCGTAATTGTAGGCCGTAGTTACTCTACATCGTTAAGCGGACAAGCTTTGTAAATGACGTCAATTTCGAACGATTACATTCGTCATTAGGAGTGAGTGCCGAAACTACCAAATTATGGATTCCGCGGCTCGCGTTCTAATTAATTGTCCGTCATTGATCGTGCTGTTATATTGATGACGTAAATGTAGGAAACGATCGGGTGTTATCGATGCGCGCATCACGCGAATTTGATCAAAGATAACCCGGGCGCGCCGCGAAGCTAATTCGAAAATATATCAGTCGTAAGAATTACTCGACGAACTTGAAAATTAAAATTACGCCGCGTTTAATTACTCGACCGATAAACGGCGCGCCAATAAAATCAATCATCCTTCCATTGATAACGCGAATATTTACGTTCTAATAGGAAATTCCTGCGTTTCGGGCGCGTTTCGTTGTCCCGATAACGAAACGCGAAAACACGTGACGAAAAACACGCCGAAACTTTTGTACCGCTAGCCGATCGCCGACTCTATAAACATTGTTTTTTTATTCACGGCAGAGTCTCGGTAAAAAATTCATTGGAAAATTCATGTCAATTTTTTTACTTCGCTCGATAATATAATGTTCGACAAAAATGGATCGTCGAATTGGAAAAACAATATTTTCATCACAAAATAAACTGCGGTCCGGCGTATAAAACTGTTCTATGAATTATGACGAGAAAACGGCTCCACTAAAATCGTTCACAAAATAGCGCAATTTCTTTATTAAACGCAGCGCTATGCAAATATGTTTGAACTATTCCAATAACCGAGAACCAACGAATCAGCGGCCGGTCTAATAATTATGCGATACAGGTCGTGCGCTGTACGACTAAATAATATATACGAAAGGTTAACGCAGTTTGAAGTAGTGTTTGTCTTCTCGACGAAGGCATTAATACGTTTTTTTGTCACAGTTTTAACGATTAATTTATTCTACGGCATGCCAAATGCGACGGACGAGATTTGATTCGTTGATTATCTTAAAATTCGTAATTGTAATTATTATTAAATTACTTGTTATAATTCATTTTTGACGGAAAATTGCGATTAACGGTATATATTGTATAACTCGTCAGTGGTATAATTAGATTGCAACAATAAAGTTAACTATTTTGTCGAAAAATCAAAATAACCGAACAACTTTCTTTTCTCCTCGCTTTTTGGCTTGTTTGAATTTGTCCGTTCGTAAAGGAAAAGTTTGAACGAAGACGGAAAAAGTGGTCGACCATCGGCCATTTATTTCTCAATTTGCCAACAGTCCGCGAATTAAGCAATTATCGTCGCATTAAGCGAAGACGCCTAGAGTTCGATTACTTGTGCTAAAATGCTTAATTAATGCGCCGGAATAATTTACTGAGGTGGCGCGGAAAATGCGGCCGACGAAAGAGTGCCGCCACAAATAATATTGAATTTTTTTTCATCCGTCGTGTCCCGGTCTATTGTTTTTGTGTACGTCACGCAAATTATAATCCTCAGAAGCGACGAAATTTACAAAGCTTTGGTATTAAGTGATGGATAATTAATTTGGTTAATGATGCTTTGAAGTACTACGGATTCTTTGATCTTTTACTACTGTTTTTCACGTACAGCGTATGGTACAAAACAACGGGATGCTAAATTAAAAATAATTTAATTCGAGCAGCAAGTGTAACGAAAAAAAATGTACTTTGAACTTTCCGTGCTCCGCGCGAGAAGCAAAGACAAGCTCGTCTTTTAGAGCGTTAAATTCGATTTAATAAGATTTGATGTTTAATAACATTTGATGAAAAACTCGGCGAAGCTTAGAAGAAAGCGCGCGTGCTTCGTAAATATTCTTTCCTTTATTGCCGCGGCAATAATCGTTACGACAAAGTTTCGAACGTTTCGTAAATTTGAACGAAAACTTCAACAAGAGTCAATGATTATCTCGTTAACAACTTGGCATGTCAAATATTTTGTCACCGCGTCGCAGATTGCAACCGAAGATACCGGAGACGCAGTTATTCTCAAGTTGCAGCGTGAACTGATGCGTGACATATATCACGAAGGAATGCGAATCTTCAGCGGGATGTAAAAACACGAGGATACGCGAAGAAAAAGACGACGATGAATGCGTTTGAGAGTCGTCGGACCTCGGGCTGCGTCATTACCTTAAAAGTGGCGTTACCGGATTATTACCCGCTCTTAAATAAGCCAAGATTCTTAGAGGAATATGCTTGTCGCGATATTTCGACGATTTTTCGCATCGCTGCGAAACACTTTGCCGTCTCGAGGGAAGGCTCGATTACCGATATTACGAAGATTCCGAAACCGGCTACGTGTGCCAGATGTACCATTTTGTTTGACAACGCACTTTGACCTTCTTTTGAAAGCGGCGATTCCAATACTGACATTTCGATTGCAATACGACGACGCTTCTTTGCATTGGTAGAATTTGATCAAAATATATCGTTCCGTAATAAATAAAAAGTAAGTTCCTTTGTACTCGTACCTGATCGAGCAACGATTTCCTTTAATTGATCCTTTTACAAGATACGTATCTTGTAAAGTAATTTATGATAAGTTTATGTAAAGTAAAGAAGTAGAATAAGTGGCTTGTCCCGCGTTAAGATCTATTAAAAATATTAACACTTAATGATACTTCACAGCCGACGTATTTGATAATCTTAAGTAACACAATCGAGACGTTAATGGGTGCACCTTTTAATGTCTTATTAAAAATCTTCGTGTCTTTCGATACCGCAACTTCTACGACGTTCTTTGAGTCATTTTCGTGGCGAAAAATTGAACAATATTTCAGAACAGAAGAAAGAACAGCTTTAATGCGCAAGTGAAATTTTAACAAGCGCGAACTTGAAATTGAAAAACGAAATACGCCATCGTTCGAAAGAAATATGAATAACCAGAAGACCGAAAACGAAACTATATTTACGACTTGCTTGTATTTCGATGCAATTATTCCAACCCGCATCGTTGACTTTTTATTTCTTCACTTCGTTGTCCTGACTTCTCGTTTCGTTAATTTCATTTGCGCAGTTTACTATTATTAAAGGTGCATTTGTCTTTGAATTTGCGAGCCGAGAAAATTCACGGCAATGACTATGGATTCGAAAGTCGGGTACAGTTTGGACACAAAGCGAGCGCGTGCACAATGAATACTCTTAATTGTACCGGTAACGGTTGATCGATGAGCAATGATTAAAGCGCGTTATATTTGCAAAGACGGCGCGTCAATAATTTAGAGAATAATTAGGTGAAGTTTGACCATTACCGCGGCACTGTTGCAACCGCCGGGGCGCAACTTGCTCTTAACTGCGCGTAAAAGTTTCGGTTTACCGCATATATAAAATCATGGTTATGCGCAACTAAAAATAACGAAATACCGCATTTGAAATATTTAGACGCGAAGACGTTATTTCTTAACAGTATAAAGCGTGACGTAATTACACTCGGAGTGGTAGTTTTATTACCTTTTTATATACCGCTCTAATTATGAATGACAATGCAATAAAACTGGCGCTCGGGATGCGTTTTCCGAGCATTATTTATCAGGCGTTATATCAACCTAGTTTGACAGTATGCAAATCCCGTTTTATCAATGAAGATTAACTCGTCGGTATTCATGTGTGCGAACGGTAATTAGCCATTGTTCGTTAGGTGAATCAATTACCACTCAAAGCTCACTAACAGTCAGATTCGAGTAGACAGGAGAGTAATAAGAAGAACTCATCCTAAAACAGCGTTTGCAATGCTAATGAAGATGTGCGTTCCCCTTTGTCATCCGGTTCTTTTGAATGGAGCAAGAAGTCAGTCGCTCATTCCAATAAATTGGTTTATACCGATCAATTATTCAGCAGCACCACTCGCCGACAACAATTCGTATACAATAAATCCGAAATCGTTTAACGTGCTGCACGCTTGCGCGACAAATTGAATCCGGTCGAAATCTTTTGACGAAATTTCATTCGACGGAAGTTTAAATCCAAGTTGAGTTAGGAATAGGAATCGGTAATAATAAGCGCGCACGCTTGTTCAAGGGTAGAGAGAGTCGTCGTCTTAGATTTGTTCGACGACGCCGTGAGGAAATAACGAGCTTAATGAGATTTCAGCGGCAAGTTTTCACGATCGGACTGACGATATGGCATCTGCTTATTAGATTGCAACTTTAGAGAGAGAGAGAGAGAGAGAGAGAGAGAGAGAGAGAGAGAGAGAGAGAGAAGAGACCTCGGAAGGAGTGTTATTTTCTATGCGGGTATCTGGTGACAGTGTGTAATACCGCCTATTAAAAAAAGTTACGCTACCATTATAAATGCCCTAATACGTGAGTAAATTGAATATAATTCCAGAGGTGTTGACAGTAACTGTTAACCAGACCTCCTTTAGCGTTTTCCCAATTATCGACAGCGATCTAAAACAACGAAAACTCGAAGACCATTCAACTTTATTTCATCAACAAATCGTCCAATCGCGACAAGCGAACTAGCGGTAATGAGTAATTTATTGCACTCGTTTGTCGTTAGATTTATGGTTACCGCGGGTTCGGAATCGTGCGAACGTTGAATAAAATGCCTATATATGTACACGTTCCACGTACATAATCGCTTTGTCAGACACTTTTTGTCGTGATCAATCAATACGTATAGAAATTTACCGATTGTATCTGCTATAATTACAATTATTATGTCACCGTAAATCGTTACGTAAAAGGCGACAAATACGTAGGTACGCGAGTGTTAAATTTACGGTGAACGATAAATAGCGATAGAGCTCGCTTGATGGGCTTAATGGTATGGCATTAAGTGTGAATGGAAAAGTCACATTGGCGTGATTGTTCTTTAAAACCAAAACTTCCTCCATAAAAGATTCAGGTCAATTGTAATAAGAGTAAAGTGATAATGTTTCTTGCTTTTGTAATATGAGATTATCACGGGGGATAAATAAACCGAGGATATTAGTGTCGCAATAACAACACTGACTTGATGCTTGACATCTTTGATCTAATGGGAATAGTATTAATTTATTATATCCTTTATTTGTAAGTACGTAAACGTTTATGTTGCAGACGGGAAACGATACGTTCATTTCGGCAACCACGTCAAATTCGTCCAAATTGGAAGTCAATTATCAACGAGTAACCAGAAATTTACCAAAGAATAGTAAGCATTGATTCCGTATTTCAATTTTAATAATAAATAAATATTTTTTACACGACGTTGTATGATAGAGATTATAAATTTTATATCTTTTACTGATTACCGTGTAATTTCATTTAACGGATGAATACTTTTCATTCAGTCATCAACGTTTGCGTGAGAAAATATTGCGAAATGAGAAATTAATTGTATTATTTGAGGAAATTTTAATATATTTCTTCTCCTTTTACTAGTTAAATGTTGTAATAAATCTCAATTAAATAAACCAATTCTTCGCGAAACATTGTTGTAATTGAACGTTTTAACGAATGATTCATCTCTTTACAGAATCTACGAGATCGCTTCATTTCACAGATTGGAGTGAATGGTCGGTCTGTAATCGACACTGTTCGCAGAATCGTGTAAAACGATGTCGCGTTAAGTCGAAATGTGGAAATACTGTGCTGAGAGTAAGTAATTCATTAATTTCCACGTGATTGAAGTTAATTTTAATGTATTATCTCGAATGCGCAACGCAAAAACCGCTTAACGTACATAACATCCTGCATTACTTTTTATTAGGAAGAACGCAGTTGTTACCATAAAAGAAAAGGTCGAAGAAGGAGATGCAAACAGAGGGAAAAACGTGGAGATAATCACAAAAGCGAGAGACTACATGTATTACAGGTTGATTATAAATAAGTCATTATTTTATTTAATAATGTAAAACGTAATAGTTCTGTTGACGTAAATAAAAATTTAATATGTGTATACAACATGACTTTGATACGGTAATACGAGGAGGTAAATATTAATAGACGTAAAACAATAATAGATTCCAAAGGAAGCTGAGCCAAGACATGGCAAAAGACGAGGAAAGGGTTTCAGAGACCAGACTTCCGGTCATTACGGGAAATGGAGCAAATGGTCATCTTGCACGAGATCTTGCACGACACAACGCCACAGGTCTAGCCAAAATAACATTTCGCAATAACTGTAATATTTCGTAAGATAAATAATAACTTCCTACTTAGAACAAATTAATCTAGTTTACTAAGATATTATTACCGTACATTTCAAAAAATTACAACTTCTTTGGGCAAAGTATTGCTGTTTCAAATTAGTTGAATGGAGTCCTGTTAACATGTTTCAATTATTTACAATAGATCGACGCATCTTACAAACGTAACTTTTAACATTATAAATAATGAAGGTAAATTTATATATTATAATGGGAATTTTTGTATTAGGTGGTGTAGAAAACCAGGAATTTGTGGGCGCGATGTGATAAGAGAAACTGCCTATTGTTATATAGAAGGAACATTTTGTCAGAAGTGGATCCATAGAAAAATCCGAGGTAGTCACGAGGATGAGACTAACGGTATGCCAATCATTCAACTTGTAATATGTATGATCATGAAATTTGAATATCAATTTTAAAAGATAATTTCAATACGCATCATCATTAAAACGTATTGTATAATTGAATATACCACGTAAAAAAATTGTATAAATTTTAACTGATCATTTAAATATTAATATAATTTGGTAAAATTGTTAAAAATTATTATTATTATTATTAGTAATAAATATAATACAAATATTATTTATCGTAACAACGAATAAAAATAAATTAGTCACGATTGTTATTTCCATAGAATTAATTCTGGATGAATTTGAACTGAATCCAAACACTATCGATAGTTTTGGAGCACCGAAAGATTCCGATTTTTGGAAGTGTGGCGCCACCAGTTCTGGAATTGGCAAAAATTCTAAGTTATCGTATTACACAAGGATTATCGGTGGAAGACCAACATCTCCGGGAAGTTGGCCTTGGCAAGTAGCTATACTCAACAGATTTGGGGTAAGCTATGACAACAAATACACATTTTAAAAATTATTTATGATATTAAATAAACGGAAAATTATCGTCAATATTAAATATTTTAAGTTGAAATTTTTAAACAATAAATAATAATTAAATTCTAAAAGCAAAGAGAACAATTTAAAACATAATTATACAGTACAAATTGTTTGAAACTATGTTTGTTTTATAGTTTGATCTATGACTATGATTTTAATAATTTAATTAATTAAATCAATTAAATTGCTTGAAGAATGTATTCATTAAACTAGATATTGATTTTTCGAAGTTAAATCTTATTTATATTTATCATAAGAACTGATAATTTATTCATTTTCATATTTTAGCCATCGGTATGTTGTTATCCTTTGACAATTGATAAGAGTATTTTTTAATAATTTCTTCTCAATCATTTACCAAGCGGAAATCGAATTTCTTTGTAATGTCTTTTATGAATCTTTCAAACACGCTTACTTTCTTTCGTCTTGCGTTGTTACTTACGACCATTAAACCTTTATCAGCATACTTTTCTTCTTACTTCTCGGTTCTTATGTCATTCTTGTACAAAACTTACATATTTTATTATGAAATCTTCTTTTTGTGCAACAATCATTTGCTATCGTAATTTTAAAATTGCACGCTCTGATTTCAAAATTAAACGCAAATCGTTCCAGTGGATTTGCTTTTAAAATTAAGATTTCATGAGAATCAAGCGAAGTGAATTATGATTGTGGGTTTCTGCCAGTCTCATGAAATATATTCGTTTTCCCAGGAGGCATTTTGCGGAGGAACTCTGCTTTCTCCAAGGTGGGTTTTGACTGCCGCTCATTGCATCAGAAAACGACTTTACGTGAGAATCGGGGAACATGATCTCACAGTGAAAGAAGGACCGGAATTAGACCTCAGGGTAGATTTGGTAACGGTGCACCCGCACTACGACGCCGATACCGTCGACAACGATGTCGCGTTATTACGTCTTCCAGTAGCTTTGGCTCCTGCAGCTTCGAGGGGAGTCGCTTGTCTTCCCTCTCCCAGACAAGCCTTGCCGACTAATCAGTTGTGCACTATTATTGGTTGGGGCAAGTCGAGGGCTACTGATGATTTCGGTACAGATGTACTTCACGAAGCTCGAGTATGTATTGTATTATCGTTATTTCTGTATTTGTAATTTATTAATTATTTATTATATTTATATATTTATATTATACGTTACAATATATATTATTATGTTATATAAAATATAATATATTTAAACGTTTCATTATAAATATGGAAACATATCCTCAGAAATTTTATTTAGTCAATTTTTGACATATTGTTGCATTTTTAACTTTTTGCATTGTCTTTGTTCATTGCAATGAGATTTATATCTTCATTGCTGACGTATGAATGCTCATGAAGGAAAATAAGACAGTTTCTTGGAAATGATGGCAATTTGAAATAACTGTAATGATAAACTTGATCCGTAAGAAACAAAACTATTTGTTCAAATCACTGTTAATTGTATTAGCGTTGCACATAGAAAATGCGACAGCTTTAAGAGTTTATGTATTAATGTTAATATTTGCTCGATTGGTTATAACAATATTTATTAAAAATTTGTTAAAACATCTGTAAATCCTGTAAAATAAAAAAGTTGAGAAAATAGAAAAAGCATAGAAAAAGTTATTTGTAACTTATAGAAATTATATATTATGAAAATTAAGTAGTAAATAAAAAGATATAAAGTAAGTATTATTAAAAGTAAGAAATAAAATAGAAAACTGAATACAAACTTATTGAATATTTACATATTGAATTTATTCAACTTGAAGAGGATAATAAAGGTTCCTTCTTTGACAACGTATGTTAAAATATTTATATACACT
>JABFPC010000161.1:0-10577 GCA_022817565.1 Chromoteleia sp. ZL-2020
CTAAAATTTGTTTCCAATTTTCCTCTTTGATGTAATATTGCATATGGTAGTTTCTCCATTTTTTACCTATTAGGCTAAACTACCATCTTTTCCTCTCTTTTCATATTTTTTGTCCACAGAGCCTAGTTAAACTTGCCACTATAGCCTCATTATTCTTAAAATAAATATACTATAAGTGTAATAAAAAAACAAGAATTTCAAACTATATCAAAAGCAATTTTATTTTCTACTTTATTCATATAGATTCTTAATTTCTTTCCTTTTGTTAATTTACGATTCAGTATTTCTTCCGCTAAGTAACTTTTTATCTCTTTTTCAATAAGTCTCTCTATCGGACGTGCTCCCATTTCCTTACTATAACCCATTTGTACAAGATAAGATTTCACTTCATCCTCTACAAAGCAGTTTATGCCTTTTTGCGTCAGTTGCTTTTTCAGTTCTAGGACAAATTTATCCACAATATGCAAAATCACATCCGTACTTAAGTCAGAAAAAGAAATAATCGCATCAAGACGATTACGAAATTCAGGGCTAAAAACCTGTTCTATCGCTTTTTCGCTATCACCAATGTTAAAATTTTTATGCCCAAAGCCAACAAAACTTTTGCTGCGTTCAACTGCTCCTGCATTAGTTGTCATAATTAAAATTATATTGGAAAAGTTAACTTTACGTCCGTAAGTGTCTGTAACGCAGCCATAATCCATAATTTGTAGCAATATATTATAGATATCGCTATGGGCCTTTTCAATTTCATCAAGCAGCACAACACTATATTGATTGTTAGATACAGATTCTGTGAGTAATCCACCTTGATCATAACCTACATATCCAGGAGGAGAACCAATCATCCTTGATATCGTATGAGACTCAATATATTCGGACATATCAAAGCGTATAAGATTCATGCCCATGCTTTCTGCTAATTGTTTTGCTAGCTCGGTTTTACCAACACCTGTTGGCCCTGCAAAAAGATAATTTGCTAAAGGCTTATTGTAATTTCTCAACCCAGATTTAGCAATTTTAATAGAATTAACAAGAGATTCTATTGCCTGCCCTTGGCCAAAAATCACCTTCTCTAGATTAGCTTTTAAAGACTTTACTTTCTGCAAATCATCAGATTCAGATCCGCAAGGCACATTTGTAATTCTAGTAATGGTATTCTTAATATCTCTACTATTTACAATTTTACCCCTGTTTCTTAGCAATTTACAATATGCCCCTGCCTCATCAATAACATCAACCGCTTTATCAGGTAATATTCGCCCAGTAATATACTTATGCGAAAGTTCAGCCGCAGACCTAATGGCATTCTTTGTATAATATACTCCATGATACCCTTCATAGTAGTGCTTTATACCATCTAGTATCTTTATCGTTTCATTAACAGAAGATTCTTTAACATTAATTTTTTGAAACCTTCTCGCTAGTGCTTTATCTTTTTCAAAACTAGCGCTGTATTCTCTATATGTGGTTGCACCTATACAACGCAGTGTACCTCTTGCAAGCGCAGGTTTGAGCAGATTACCGGCATCAAGAAAGCTACCACTTGTAGAACCTGCTCCAATGATAGTGTGTATTTCGTCAATAAAAAGGATAGCACCTGGTTTTGCCTCAATCGCTTTTATTATAGATTTTATTCTCTCTTCAAAATCACCTCTGTAGCGTGTCCCTGCAAGAAGTGATCCTAAATCCAAAGCATAAATTATACTGGACCTGAGTGCACCCGGAACACTGCCTTCAATGATCTTTAATACCAAACCCTCAACTATTGTTGTTTTGCCAACACCTGGGTCTCCAACATATAAAGGGTTGTTTTTTCTACGCCTCAATAATATTTCTATAGTGCGATTTAATTCATAATCACGACCAATAACATAATCTATTTTTTTGCTTCTTGCATAGTCATTTAAATTTTTACAATAACTTTGTAGAATTTCTTCATCTTTTAGTAGCTCACCTTTATTTACTGTAGTAGGAGCATCATTATTTTTATCAAGTTTTACTTTATGATTAGCGGTGTATTCATCTATATCGTTAGAGTATTTCATGTTAGATATGTGGTAAATCAAATTGGAATCTTTCGCACTTTGTTTCTGCAATAGATCTTCAACGTATAAATCTTGCCCAGACAAAATTTCTACTAGAACACTTGCTCCATTTATTTCTTTTTTCCCCAAGCTATGAGCCCGTATTATTGCTCTGTGTATTATGCATTGAAACATTGAGCTAGGTTTAACTCCACTGATAATCAATTCAGAACTGCTTTGTAAAAACCCTTTTATATTATTATTATAATCATTAGCCTTAATATTGCACCTTGATAGAATATTATCCATATTGATGATTTCATCGGCTCTGATATTACATCTTGATAAAACGTAATTTACATCCACGTCTTTAGTTAACGCCAGCAATAAATGTTCTACTTTCGCATATTTAAGATTAAAATTAAAAGCAATGAGTAGCGCTCTATTCAAACTTGCCTCTAAGTTTTTGGAAATCATCTCCTATTCTCTTTAAAAGTGGGAACTCATATATAATGAATAGCACACAATTATTAAAAAAATTGAAATCCAGGAGTTCGCTGTAGCCAATTTGAATCTCCACTATGGATCTACGTCATAGCACCACGATATCTCAGCATAGATTCCGCTAATGAGTAGCGGAATGACGAGTTTTACGCTTATCAAGTTGTAGGTAAATCCTATTTAATACGCTTTTTCTAGTACTCTGCTTTTCTTCTTAAATGCATTGATCTTTTTTCTACCGTATTTAGTCTTTAACGTACTTGGCCTTTTAAAGACCTTTTTGCTGTTACGTTTTTTAAACTGTACACTACAATCAAAATTTAGCTCTCCTTCTTTGTCTGCCAGTGCAGGCAGTCTTCTCTTATCTTGAGGTGTAACAAAAGATAGCGCATACCCTTCAGCTCCAGCGCGTGCAGTTCTACCTATACGATGAATATAGTCAGCTTGCGATTGTGGTGCATCATAATTGATAACATGTTGAATGTGGGAAATATCAAGGCCGCGAGAAGCAACATCTGTTGCAACCATGATTTGATTACGGCCACGACGAAAAGAATTAATGACCCTTTCGCGCTTGTGCTGCCTTAAATCACCATGAATTGCTAAAGCGCTATAGTCATCTTTGTGCAATCTGTTAGCTAGCTGATCCGCTCCTCGCTTTGTTTTGACAAAGATAATGATTGATCCTTCGCGCTGACATAATTGTGTAACAAGCTTTTCATATTTTTCTGATTCTGATGCATAAACAATTTCTTGCTTAATTTTTACAGAAGTTGTAGTCTCACAATCAACAGAAATACGTTCTGGTCGATTAAGGTACTTCTCAGCAAGTTTTACTATATCTCCAGGAAGAGTTGCAGAAAACATAAGAGTTTGCCTTATTTTAGGCAAATGCTTCATAATTTCTTCAATCTGAACTCCAAAGCCCATATCAAACATACGATCCGTTTCATCAAGCACAAGAACGCTAACATTGCGAGTAATCAAAGTTTTACGCTCAATATGTTCTATAATACGACCAGGAGTACCTATTACAATTTGTGGTTTTTTCTGAAGCTGATTTAGCTGCCTAAAAATAGGCTCACCACCAATCAACAAAGCAACCCTTAGTGCAGAATTTTGAAATAAGAGTTTTCTTATCTCATTTGTTACCTGATGCGCAAGCTCTCTGGTTGGCACGATGACTAAAGCTGAACCAGTGTTAGGCTCGTTCAGCAACTTAGCAACCAACGGAATAGCAAATGCTAAAGTTTTTCCAGTCCCCGTTTGAGCAGATCCGAGAATATCTTTACCTTGTAGCGCTAAGGGAATCGCTTGTATTTGAATCGGAGTTGGGACGAAAAGATTATTTTTATCTAGAGCTTGTGTAAGCAAAGCTGGGAGACCCATCTCATGAAAATTATTCACAATACGTTAATCCTGTTAAAAGACTTCATAATAGATTAATCTTCCAATCTTAAATTTATTGCAGACTTTTTATCTTCTCCGTTTCTACCGCGCTCCTCTTTAACCTCATAACTCACCCTTTCTCCTTTTATTCCCTTCTCTTTATTCTCTCCTTTAAGTGCCTCAGGTCTTATTCCCGAACGTTCCAATGTGCTAATATGTACAAAAACGTCACCCCCTTTACCTTCTGGCTTGATGAAACCATAGCCTTTTTCGGCATTAAACCATTTTACATTACCAAATTCCATTTAAACAACTCCTAAATTATTAACTAACATTACTAATGTGATGAAAAACTTTGAAATTACGATTGAGAATGCTTTAAGCTTAGCTATTGAAACTAAACCTTTATACTCCATAGTCTATTCCTAACATTACATGACAATAATACACAATTGTTGTACTTGATGCAAATAAATTTTTTAATCGTTAAGCGAACCTGCAACCGTCATTTCGCTAACTTTAATCGTTGGTGAATTAAATTGCCCACAAAAAGTTAGATCATCTGCAACGACTAAATTGCTAAACATATCCTTTAAATTGCTAGCAATGGTAATCTCATGTATTGGATACGTTATTTTTCCATTTTCTATAAAAAATCCGGAAGCGCCTTGGCTGTAATCGCCATTGATTAAATTGACACCAAAACCAAATAAATCAGTTATATATATTCCCTCTTTCACTTCCTGAATTAATTCTTCAAACGATACATTACCATTCTCAATGTAGAGGTTACTAGCTGCAGGAATAACTGCAGCATTACTTGCACGAGTTGCACTTCCGGTTGTTTCTGAGTCTAATTTTCTAGCCGAGTATAAGTCTAAAATCCAATTTTGTAATATTCCGTTTTTTACAAATATATTTTTCTTGCTAGTTATCCCCTCTCCATCAAATGGTCTCGATGCTATGCCTCTTGGCAACAATGGATCATCGATAATGTTAATTCTATCATTGAAAATCTGAGCGTTTAAACTACCCCTTAAGAAAGAACTGTTGCTTATAATACTGCTCCCATTTATAGCAGAAGCAAAGCTTTTTACTAGCCCTTTTGCTGCTCTTTTTTCAAAAATAACTGGAAATTTACCAGTTTTAATTGTACGTGAATTCAATTGATCAACTGCTCTTTTTGCTGCTTCTTTTCCTATTAACTCTGGCAACTTTAAATCACTAAAATTACATGCTATATCATAATCGTAACCAACCTTCATTTCACTTTCTCTTCCAGCAACAACAGAGACCTGATTAGCAAAGGTTGATTTACTAAACGAGCCAATAAAACCAGAAACAGTCGATAATACTGTATTCACTAAAGCGTATGAAGAAGAGGCTCCTTCAGAATTAGTGATACTCTTATGTGCAAGGGCTGAATTTTCTGCAGCTTCAGCAATTTCTTTTAGGTTATCAACGGTTACAACATTATTATCTGAGATACTTAAATCTGCAGAAGAGATATAATTACTACCATTTACAGCAAAATTAATGCAAGGATCTTCTGGCGCATTCTTTGCCATTTCTACCACTTGGCTTACCGTATCACTAAGATTATTCAAATCGTTTGTAGAAATATACGCAGCTTTGTTTTTACCTGCTATAGCTCTGATTCCTACAGTGCAATTTTTAGATTGTGATATCTGCTCAATTTTTGATAGACGCTGAGAAACTGAAGTCTTATTAGTTTCATATATTGTAACTTCCGCGTCTTGATTCTGCTTTTTTATTAATTTAGTGATATCTGCTGCAATATTTAATATATTCATTTTCTGTTCCTTAGATTTTTATAAAGACTCTGCACCACTTATAACTTCAATTAAATCAGTTGTAATTGCTGCTTGACGAGAACGATTATAAAGCAATGCTAGTTTGTTCAGCATCTCTTTAGTGTTTCTGTTTGCTGATTCCATAGCAACCATCCTAGCACTATTCTCACTTGTTGTACTTTCAAGCAAAGCAGAGTAAAGAGCAATTACAACGTAATCTTGAACCAAAGATTTTAAAATAAATTCAATATTTTGTGGTTCATACTCATAGCCGTAATCTGTTGTTGGACCAGCCAGAGAGCTATCAATCAAGGATGAGTCTTTACTCCATGGTTTTATTGTTTCCAACATTGGTTTTCGCGTGAAGGTATTATAGAATTTACTATAAAAAACTTTAACTTTATCGTATTTACTTAAATCTATACCATCAACCAAAGCTTCTACGTGCTTTAACGTGATTCCCTTACTATTTTCAATTTTTAAGATACTTTTAGAGTCAAATCTATTTTTACCTACATCAAAAGCTTTTTTACCAAGAAATACAATGTCTACTTTTTTGCCATTTGCGATTGACTTATTTACACGCTCTTGGCTAAATTTGACAATAGAAGAGTTAAAGTTGCCGCACAAGCCACGATCAGACGCAACAATGAATACTAGGTAAGAACCGTCGTTACTGACATTTAGAATTTTTGCCAGTAATTCTTGATCAGCTGATAGCATTAATGAAGAAATAATGCTATGCAGCTTAGATACATATAATTTTGAATTTAATAACTTCTTTTGGCTTTGTAACAACTTTGCTGCAGAAACCATTTGCATTATTTTCGTGGTTTTCTGTACAGACTTAATATTCTTAATTCTTAAGGATAATTCCTTTAAGCTCTTCATTTTGTATACAACCCTGATTTATTAAAATATATAATTGTTAGTGTCTAAAAGCAAGTTTTTTTGACATTAGAACCAAGTCTAACTAAAAAACTTGCAGGTTTATTATTTTGAAATAAGGGTTATGTTAAGAGATCTACTCCAAAATTTGTTCAATAGAGGTCTTTGATGGTAATTTTCCATATATTATTATCATCACACTTTGTGGAGCCTTATAATATATAATAAACACAATTAAAACTATTGCAATTTGAACATTTATGATCCCATTGCTTTAGTTCTCTGTTACAATTTTTACACTTCCAGCCTGGATCAGGCAAAGCTTCTGAGCCCATCTTGTTTAGCCAATAAATTACCTTGTCGTGTTCTTGCAATGTAACCTTGAGTTGTATTACAATAAAGTAGATTGACATGTAATTAGCTTTTTTCATAGCAGTGTCTAAATATTGACTTGCAAGATCATATTTACCTGAACTCATTGAGGACAAAGCAAGTAAACAGTAACTAAAATAATAATCAGGGCGTAAGTTGTATAGTCTTTCAGCACCTTTACTATTTAAATTGATGTAAATTTTAGCTGACTGAGGAGTAGGATTTACTGTATACTCTGCCTCTAGCACTGCAGAAGCTTTTCTGATTTTTCCAAGTTTAATATATAATTCTGCCTTTAAATAATTGATGGGCTGAAAAATTGCACTATAACGTTGTGCTCTAAATAAAGACTTTACAGCCTCCTTAAAATTTCCTTTACTTTCATATTTTTTTGCCAAAGCACAATAAAAAACTGCAAACATTTCTTTATGGTCAAAGGGAAGAAAAATATTGAACTTAACTGCTTCCTTCAACCTCAAAATTGCATTAATCCAATCTTCTTTCAATATGCAATGCTCTATTTGAAAGGGAATAGATAGCATTTTATCGTTAATTGAACTAGAGCAATATTCTATAAATTTTTGAAAGACTACTTTTTCTTGTTTAAGGTGAACGATCAGCTTATTGGCCAGAAGTAGAGCTAAGTTACGATTTTTATTTGCAACGTTTGTTAAACCGTTACTGAAAAAGCTGTAATTTCCCGTCTTACCTGAGTTAAAGAGCTTTATTAAAGATAACCTATCGCTCTTCTCATTTAGACTTTTAACTACCTTTTGGGCGTTCTCTATATTTTCTAAGTCTATGCTAAAGAAAGCTTCAAAGAGAAGCAATTCTTCCCTATCCCTTCTTCTATTTCTTATGTTGGCAAATGTTGATGAAATGGAAGAAAAAAAGCGTGCAAGTGTAATTAACAAAAATAATAAAACTACACAAGTAAAAATAATGAAATATAGATCAATACTTATAATGTAATTGCCTAATTCTAATTTTATTACTTCACCACTTACCTTGACCCATATGCCAAATAAAAACGAAAGAGCGAAAATTATAAAATAAATCATGAGATATATTGTAATAAGTGATGATATATTGTTGAAATATTCTTAGAAGCTACAATAAGATCATTCAATTTATTCAGCCATGGTTTGAACTCTGAATGCGTTAAATCTTTTACTGTAGTAGCTATACTTTGCCAATCATTATCGTTTATTGACTCCTCAATTTCTGCAAACTTTACTCTTAATGGATCATTCCGGTCGTCTACCTTTATCCAGTTTGAAATGATTTTTTTGGACAATGTACTTTTGTTGTAATCGATAGTATCAATAGTTTTTTCAAAAGATAACTTCAATTCGTGTAAGGTATTTATCTCTTTCAAATTTTCTAATTCATCTACTGCATTTTCTATCTCTGGATCGTCAAGCTCTGATATCAAAGGCTTTATTGAATTTATATGGTTATCAAATTTTGCTTCTCGCAATAACGAATTCTTCATTTTAACCACAAGTAATAGCAATTTTGCAAGGTTCTTACATCTTGAGTTATTATCACCTTGCTCACATTGAGTATGCTGACTTCTCTTTAAGTCAAATATCCTTTTTTCCATTCTAGATTGATTAACTTCAAGCAACATTTTCAATTCATCTATGTTTTCCGTCAAAACTTTTATATTATCATCGCTTTCCTGCTGATTTATTTTCAAAAATACTATGTTATTTATTGTAATATAACTGGCAAACAATAATATAATTAAAAACCAACCTATGTACTTTTGCTGAGTATCATTCATAACGTAGTATCTCCGCAGGATCTTGTGCAGCTGCCTGCAATGCAGGAGCAATTGTCGCTAAAAATGATAAGAATAATGCAAGTACAGAAATGTTCACTACATCTTGAGGAACTAATATCATTGGCAAACTTGAAAAAAAATATATCATAGGATCAAACAGCTTGACGTTAGTAATGTTTTCTAAAAACACTCTAATATTTTCGATATTGAGAGAAAAGACAACACCTATAATACAGCCAAGACAAGTTCCCGTAAAACCGATTAATAGACCACAAGCACAAAATATGCGCATAATGCTTCCACTTGTTGCACCAAATGTACGCATAATTGCAATCACGGATTTCTTTTCTTGCACTATCATCATTAAATTTGAGATAATATTAAACGCTGCTACAACTATAATCAAAGTAAGAATTAAAAACATCACATTTCTTTCAGTTTTTAAAGCACTAAAATAATGGCTTTGCTGTGATTGCCAACTTTCAGCTTCCATTCCTATTTCTTTTTCTATAGCATCTGCCAGCTTATCAGCTTTAGTAACGTTGTCTACAAGTACTTCTATATTTTTTATGCTATTTTCATAATTAAAAAAGGCTTGTGCTGATTTTATAGGCATATATATCAAGGTATTATCATACTCAAACATACCCATATCAAATATTGCTATAACTTTATATTTTTTCATTCGCGGCATTTCACCAAGTAATGCATCAAATTCTTCAGATGATATAAACGTAATTTCGTCGCCATAGTCAATGTTCAAAGCTTCTGCCAATCGTGCTCCTATTATTATCCCTCCATCAAATTTTTTTACATCACCTATAATTACATTATTTGTAACGGCAGTACTATCAAGCAAGTCTTTAGTTGACACACCTCGCACTACGCTACCTGCAATTTTACCATTTGCTACAATAATAACTTGATCATTGGTCATAGGAGTAGCTTTTAATATACCAGGAATTCTCTCAATAGATTTTGAAACTGCGTAGTAATCTGAGTTTATGTTCCTATCAAAATAAACGTTAATATGGCCATCAATGCCAAGTATTGAGTCAAGCAACTTTGCTCTGAATCCGTTCATCACAGACATCACCACTATTAGTGTTGCAACTCCAAGGGCAATGCCGATAATAGAGAACAAAGTCATTATAGAGCAAAATCTGGCATTTTTCGCTCGCAAATAGCAAGCAGCCATAGTAATTTCAAAGGCAATGGACATTACAAAATATTTTGAGGTTAAACATTATATTTTTGAAACTTCGTATAACTGTAGACTTTTCTTTATTTGAAAACTAGAGATTTTTGCTTCCTTAAATTTAGCAGACTTATAGAATATATTCAATACCTTAACACACAGCTATACGAACATTTGTTTTTGTTAAGGTAATTCACACAGCAAATGGTGTCATGCCAGTGCTTGACACTGGCATCCAGGAAATTTTTGCTTGCAAATAAGTAAACTGATTTGGTGAGCGTAGAAAGCAGCTGATCTTATGCTGAATAAACGTTTTTGATGAGGTTGCATGAAAGCTGGATCCCAGTGTCGAAGCACTGGGATGACACCCTTCCCTGGTAGAGATTTGCCCTCAAATCACAATGTTCGTACAGTTATGACCTTAACATTAGAATTTCAAAATCTTCCATATATAGCTCTTTTCATAGAAGTCCGGATGTGATAAGATAAGGATAGACGATGATAAGGAGGTTGAGTGCCAGCAGCATATAGTTATGACTTAAGGAAAAAAGCAATGGAAGCGCTAGAGGAGGGAGGAAGCAGAGAAACAGTGGCAGCAA
>JABFPC010000162.1:0-10576 GCA_022817565.1 Chromoteleia sp. ZL-2020
TAAAACTAACCTAAAATTTATGTCTTCTGAACTTGTGTCAACTTTTACATGTAGTAAACTTAACTGAATTGTAAGTTCATCTGACTGATGTTCATAGTTTTAACCTATCTAACTATTTTATTTGTAAAACAGATTGATAGCAACTGAACTTTATTCTCATTGTACATTTAATTTAGTTCACTATCAATAAACGTGAGAAAATTACTATTTTTAGTAATTATTATTAAACACACCTAACTAAAATCTTTAAATTATTAAAATAGAAATAACTATTAAAGAATGTTTGTGCAAATTATATAATAAATAATAATTAGTGTAAAATTTATAAATAATAACCTTATTTTTGATACATTTATGACATTTAACAACGAATTTAAAGATCTTTGTATCTTTTAAATTGTTGCCCAATTTATTGAGAATTAATTAAATTTATCAATTTTGTTAGTAATATCTGGATATAATCGCATAGATTAATTCACATACAATTTACTATGATTTTTATTTTTTATAAATTTAGAAAATGCACTAGTTTAGATGATATATGATACATACTACAATGAAAAAAATTAACTCGAAAAAGTACTGTTTCAAACAGTGACGCAGCCACAAAACAATTTAAATGAACTATTCGTTATAAAGACAGTTAACAATATTGTATTTAACGACAATGAGTTTTATGTTTACCCTAAATTATTAGGGTAAATATAGGAAGATCTTTTATTTTTAACAGCAAATTTAATTAAAAAGCATATAATTTAATAAAAACATTATTTTATATAATAACATAATATAATATAATAATTTCTAACTTTTTAATGCATTACAAACTACTGTCTTGGAGATGATAGTTAATATCAATAATATTTAAAACATTAATTTTGTGTACGCATTATAAACACAACTTTTATGTTATATTCAATTACATTTTAAATATTAATTTTTGTCAGTTTAATATTTATTACGTTAATAAATAATTATAAAACGATTGTAACACTTTTAAATAAAATTGATATAATAGTTGACTTTTAACGGCTTTTTCAGATTTAAACAATAATTAGAATTGACTTTGTAACTCTCTAGTAGTCCTGAACAATCCATCAATATTGAAGTCGATTAATTAATTTTTCAATTATGTACTTTCTTTTCGAGCGCTGCGAAACAATAAAAGGTAGAAGAATACAAAATACTGTCATTTGTAACTTTTTCGCGAACAATGACATTCTTTATTAATTTCCTTCAACAATTATTCTTCTTCTTAAATTTCTGATAACTGATTTCACACAATATACGATAATCGCGTGCTAACAATTAGACAATACGAACCAGTTGGTACGATTTATTAAATCGATTGGGTTAATTATATCAAACTAAATTCCTGCATATTTTGAATACATTTTTGACCAATTCCGCACGAAGAACGTTTCACCTCGTGAGCCATCTTTTGCTTTCAGTATGCCAATTTTTGGATTAAGAAAGCAAGACATTTAACGTGACTAAAAATGGAATAAAATTATACTTTACCTGGATTAATAATAGATGATTATTTAACGAACGATCTAAAAAAAGTATGTCATGAGAATTTAATGTAGCAAGAACATGTAATATGAGAATGTTTTCAAGTAGAATCGTTATCATAAAGAAATTATAGACCGCAGAAAACAAAATTCAAAAACCATTCGGATGAAATATTTGATTCGTAATTATTGTATGATTTATTATTTCACATTACACGCGTTTTCTTGTAAACTTGAGTCATTAAAGAAACGTTATTACGTCGATATGAAAAAATCATCTAATCAAGTTAAAATAAACTTGATATAAGATCCGTAATCTATTAGACAAGATATGTTCTTTTGAAAGCCGTTTTCTTCCATATTATATGCTTGACGAATGATTTAACTTGGTTCGTGTTCGCCAACGCTTTTTGCCTTTGAAGAACATATCGGAAATGTCTGTTGGCTTTATGAATGAAGATCTATATATATATATATATGTATATATACACATCTTCGCGAAGAAGTGGTCGATGGCTTGTCGTGCCTCGCAGGTATTATCGCGATTTGCATAGATAACGTTTCAAATCACATATTAGACGCTTATACTCGTACATGCCAATCCGACGATCAGCGATAAAACTCAGCCATGGATTAACACGTCAAACCTGATATTTGTGGTTGTTTGCCATTTCAGTTTGTTTTGACTGAAAATTAGAGTCGGCTGCTTTGACAATTTTGTTGAATCTAAAAAAAGAACAATAAATTTATAACGCAGTTTATAAAAAACCAAAATAGTTACTATTTTATTTTGATCGTTTTTAATTGGAATAGCTTTTTTCATAAATTTAAGTAAAACAAATGAGCTTACTTAGTTACTAATTCGATATTGTTTAACATTGTTTCTTAAAGAAATATCATTTTATTCATTTTAAATTACTCAAAGCTTCATTTTGTATTTTAAAAATAAATAGTAAGAAATGTGTTGCGCCAATAAAATATTATAATCGCGCTTGGAAAATGAAATGGTAAAATGAAGTACTAAAATGTTTAAATGATGTAATTGTTTTTTTTCACACTATAACAATTGTTATTTTATGTGGCAATTACATCCATTTTCGTTTTACAAGATAATATAATTTTTAATTATAAACATTTTAATTTGAAATCTTAGAATAATCATCATAAAAGACTTGTTATGTGCTATTTTAATAATTTACCTTATCATATTGTCAAATTTACCATACATAAAACTTGCCGCGATCATTGTCATTTTAACCATTTCAAATTCTCAATTCAAATCTTTGTTAAAATCTTGAAACGGAAACAATGATTACTTTTAATCCATCAAAATTAAATTAAATTTTTGGACATCTTTAACATTTAAGTTAAATTTCGTGACTTGCCAAAGGTTTCCTCGAAGAAAA
Organism: Chromoteleia sp. ZL-2020; assembly: GCA_022817565.1. Taxonomy (NCBI): domain Eukaryota; kingdom Metazoa; phylum Arthropoda; class Insecta; order Hymenoptera; family Scelionidae; genus Chromoteleia; species Chromoteleia sp. ZL-2020. Next base: position 2,921 of record JABFPC010000162.1, read on the forward strand.
TTGCGTGCGTGCGTGCGTTATACTTTTGTTACAACACTGATAGTAAATTTAGATATCTAAGTCATAATCATTTCGTCGTTAAGTAGGTTAATGCTTCAATAATATAGAACGAGAAAAGCTCGCTACTGTTAACGTTTGAGTCAACTTCAACAAATCTTATCTTTCGTAGGTTTGCTTTCTTGAACAATTTCCACGTAAACAAACAAACGATATAAGTTTTATTATCGCGAGAATGGCAACGATGAAAAAGTTGACCGTAGAAATGGTAAGGCCTCCTCGACTTCGATTCCGCAACATTTTGTCACGTAATAGTTCGATACATTTTTTATTCAATCCAGATTAGGTTTCGAAGCAGGAAGTAACGGTCAGGTGGTTGCGGAGCATGAATCATTCGGAAGTGAACAGTTTTAGTCCAGAACTGTTATACGTATCGATCAAACCTCTTATTTTATTACAATTACAATTGAACTTGGTAACAAACTTTGTAACTAGGCAGGCATTGAATATAACTACAATATTCAATGTTAAATCGTGCTATTTAATGCACATTTAAGCAAAATTGATTCGAATTTACACCATCCTAAATAAAAACTTATGCGTTTTAGTATTGAGCTTTTAATATTCGATTTCACATTTATCCATTAATTTTGTTTGAAGAAAAACTTGAAAAGTTATTTTATTGATTCGGACATTATGTAAAAGTGATAATAATACATTTTGCTAAGAATAATAACAAATTTAATATGAAATAATAGCGATGCTAAATAGTAATATACTAAATTTTAGTAATATACAATACTTGGTACAACGTTATCAAGTATTATATTTATATTAATATACCATTTTGATATATGTTCACTCTTAAAAATAACGGTGCGAAGTAATCGGGATCGGTATATAGTAAGTGGAAATTCTATTTGATATCTGGGCAAGTGGAAAGATATTAGCTGTGTTCCGAAATTCTACTTCATGTTTTTCCACTTGCTGTATGTGGACTTGCTGTTTACGCCATATTACTTCAGAATGAATAGGCACTATCGTCTAACATTGACATGAAAGTATATATGGTTTTGTAGGTTATAAATTTTGTCAATTCGCTAAATTAAAATTAAAAAAACACTTTCATGGTCCATTCAATTTAGCGTTTTCTTAACATTTTATAATCCTCATTTAATCCGTACATTAATCATTTTTGCATTGTAATATTATTTTCTTCACAGATACAATACTTGAAATTAAAAACAACGGTAACTAAGTCGAACGCGCATGCTCATCGATCAGTTAAATCGATAATCGATATACTCGAGACGCTTTTCCGAATCTTGCAGGTGGAAAATAATATTGCGATATAAAAACTGTTCTCTTTGCATTACAACTGATTCGGTTGTCATTTATCCAAATTAATGAATGATTTGGAACATTTTTAAAAGTGTTCCAAACCTGCTTGGCTAAATAGAGTAAACTTTAAGATAAGTTTATTCTCAAATGCAACTATTTGCACCGAATGGTATAAACTTGAATTAATTAAATCGAATTATTAACGCGATTGAGTAAAACTACACATAATTGTAATATAAATTGAAAGTTCTTCTCGAGCAGCGGAAAGGAAATTCATTTTAGCCAGTCGCATGAAAGGTCATATTCGTCTACTTTGCACTTTTACCTTCCAGAAATAAAATAAATGAAACACGCGCAATTAATATAATAAAATAACAGCGTCAATCATTCGAGTTCGGGTCAACTCGCTCAACTTTCATAGCTATAATTTCGTGCTATAATTTAATTACGCAAAAGCTCTTATCAATTTGACTTTACAATAACTTTTGAGCCTTAGCCACGCGCACGTGCGGAATGTAAATAGCGTATGCAAAAGTAGCTCGATGCGAACGAGAGTGCCTGGAACACGCGAACCCGAAAGGGTTAACGCTTGCAAAAATGACTTGTAACAATTTTACGGCCGCGATAATAAATTTCGATTAAGACATTGATCCGAGCCGAATCTTCTAATGGATCGTTTAAACTGATCCAATTGATTCTTGACGTTATCGCGAAATTAAATCGGTTATCGGTGGCCACATCGAAGATCGATTGCGCTGTAGAGCGTCGCTTTTGCTTCGACGTGTTAACGAAGCTGAATAAATTAGAAAAAAAGCCAAAGTTGAACAACCATTCGCGTCGGTAATATCAGTAATTCAAGTTTAATCGATACGAAAGGTAACAATACATTTATAACGCCGCGCTCGGTTCGTTAATTAACATCCGCGTGCGTAATGCGTTACGTTCGAATTTTCTCGATTGCGTAATTACGTTAACGTGTTCCAATTTACACTTTCTTGAACGCTTCCTGTTGAAACACTTTTGTATAAACTAACAATTAAAGGGGTAGGAATTCAAACAGCCGAGTCATAATGTAACGAAATTCTTTCGTTTGTTTGCTTTTATGATTTATAACGTTGTTTTTTTACTGTTTCGTGAATTTGGTATGCATGTAAAATTAATTAAGAGTAGCGTAGATAGGGGGAATGCGAAGCGAGACAGAGCGGGATTTTCTTTGCATTGTTTGCATGTTAATTAAAAAATTGCGTGCACTTTTAAAAAAAATGCATTTTTATAAAATGATTATCTTTCGAATACAAATCATTTTAAGAGCGCCTGCTTTTTTTTATGATGAAACCTTTTACCTTTGCCTTTACTTTATGATAGTTATTTTGAATTAACTTAATTAATTAACTTTTAATTCGTTAATTAATACGTTATATTTTAGAAAATGTACAAATTTATTTATTAAAAGTAATGATTATAAATTAAATTCATTATCAGTGTCGAGCCAGTTCAAATAGAATAATTGTAGTCTAAATATAAATATAACTTATGCATATAATTTCAATGTAATTTCATATAACTTCAATGTGAAGTTCACATATGCGTAATTAATGACAACGAAGCATGTTTTAATTAATGTTTTTCTTTCATTACAATTGAATTAATGTCTTTTGGCAAACATATAATGAATTGTATATTTACAATTAACGTAACTCTGTAATTAATGCAATTTAAAGGAATTCTATTTCGTCACTAAATGAATTTATATTGTACAAATATTAAATAGAACATTTTATTGTGGTAAATCGAATCGATTATACTTGTGATAATGCAATTGTTTTGTGTTTAATAAATGCATTTAGTGTATTTAACTCGTTTTTAATTTTTTGTTTCTGTACGACATATTAATAAAATGTACAAAAAATAATAACGAGATAAAAAATATCTTACATTTTTTTCCATTATGCAACAGTTTTTCATAATAATTTCTGTTTCATGACGTTAGCAATTGAGATTTATGAATTCATTATTTTTATGCGTTCCACGTAAAAAAAGAAACTATTTTAAATATTTCCCTGTTAAAAATAAATTTGCCCATCGCGTGGGGCGTAATAGGTGAATGTTCAAATGTATCTTTAATGACATAAAATTTGAATTTTACGACATTGGACACATAGATTAATGGTGCAATAGATTTCATACATACTGAGACGTTATATATGTCATCAGAATCGTAAAATCGCAATTTCTTTAGTATTTTAAGTATTCGAGTTACCGAAAACGGTTTATTGTCCTGTTATATGGTGCTTCTTCCCCCCTTCCCTTACATTCAAACTATATGATCCAGTGACTAAAAGTTTCACAGACTTACACGCTTTTTAATTAATTTATAATTTAATGACACAGTTGATTTCAATAATTTGAATAATTTATAAAAATAAAGAACTGTATATATTTATAAAAATAAAAATATCAAATTTTAAAACAATGAATGTTGTCAAGAATTTGAAAATGAACTTTATTTTATTTTTAAATAAAAAGTGTAAAAGCATATATTTTTATATACTTACATTGTCAAATTTCATCTCTACAAACTTGATACAAAATCGGCACTAGTCGTGCATTCAATAACAGTATAATTGAAATATGAAAATAAAGCTAAAGAAAAACTGTTGAAAAATCAAAGAAACTTTCGACAAAATGCAAAGCTTCCCATATAGCTACCAACGCAAACGCGATTCTTTTGTATCTAAAATCAATTTCCTATTAATGCAAAAAAGTACGCCGAAGGAAAACCCTTTCAGACCAGTTATGATATACGACGATACGTGGATATAAAGTAATGCACGAGTTTGGTTCACGTTGTCATAGTGGCAGGAACGATAGAAGCGAATTCGTGAAAAGGCGTCGTATAAACCAATTTACGACCGCCAGACATAAAACTAACGATATTCAAAATAATAGACGCGCGACTTGTCGCAGTGAAAGTTGGAACTTAACGGTTGAAACTCATTTCCATGCTCTTATTACTAATAATACAACGAAAGCACCATTTTTATTATTACAAAAGAAAGTATAATTTCATGCTGTTACAAAATATGTAAGCAAATTAATTATATACGCAAAGAATTAAAAGAATGTTTTGAACAATTATCATTACGGTTGATAAATGTAACCAAACGTGTTTAAAATTGTTTTATGAAAAGCTGACAAAAGTAGAAAAAAAACTTTCTAAATCCATCATACTTGACTGTTAAAAATAAATTAAAAATTTCTTTGATATATTTTAACGAGTTCTCGTATCAGTATTGAATTACTTGAATTAATATTTCGTCGTATCTACGACTGTTATCTTCAAACTTCAAAGTAGTTAAATCTTCCAAGACGTTATTACGCTATTTTTTTGTTCTTTCCTAATCAGACATAGAAATCACGGAGCATTGCATTCCGTGTACGTCAACCTTTAATAACATACGGTATCGATCAAATGCCAGCGTTGATTCATCTACGCGCATTTCGTAGGCGAAAAGTATATATCAGATGCATTGTAAAAGTTACTCGACAGGTAAAATGAGACGTTTGTGTATAAATCCCTTGTGCGAGACATTCTAAACTTGTGCGCGTTTAATGTAATCTACTAAAGAAACGCGACGTTGACAGCGCATGAAGAAAAGTGTTCTATTTATGGTACTTAGATTGAATTAAAGACAAGGCATAAACAAATCGTTTGGTGCAATTGGGTACATGGAAACGATTCGTTTGTTAATTCTTGTTAAGTTGCAATTTAGTAAATTGTAACACGGATGTACATCCGATTTTGTACTCGTTTATTTTTTTTAATTATCCTCCGCTTTTACTGTTGTTTAATACTGTGCAATAAATGTGGGTTTTTAGGTACACGATGTTGTCGCAAACAAAAAGCACAGCGAGGAAGCTGCAAGATGGCAAACGGCCAAAAGAACTGAAATCGTCTTCCAGTCTTTCCGGCGTGTCACAATTATCCAACAGCAGCGAAGAGACCTTGGAACCATTGGTCCATAAATCTCATATTTCTGAAAATCAAGACCGGTAGGAAACGTTTTATTTTGTTCCTCGTATTTAATGGACGTTAATTTAACGCTTGCGTTAGAATGTATATTACCTTTTTGCATTTATGGATATATCGATTAAAGAAACAATTGAATCTTTGTTTAAGCAATTTATTAGATTGAATTAAAACACAAACTTTATGAATATTTAAAACGGAAGAACGTATTAAGTATTATTTTCTATTAAATACATTTTAAGATATCAGATATCCCGCATGTACTGCATTCGCGTTCATCTATCATTCATGAATAGTTATATCGTATAATTCGATTTTATCAATAGAGAAAATGAAAATTAAATAGTACATTCTGCACAAGATTTCTTCTTTACCGACCTTTGTTACAATAGATCACTGTAGACCATTAACAAAATTCAGTTTAATTTTAAAGATTTAAAGATTCACGAATGCTTGTAAGTAAATCTTAAAACAAAATAACGCACGTTCAAATTCTCGACGAGCGAATTCCATAGCACCTTCGTCGTAAAAACAATAAAAATTTCTTTACAATTCCTCTGATTTAGTAGTCCAGATACATTCTACTTGTTATTCCCTTCACGTTTTTATGCCTAGACCTTCGAAGTATGCAAAAACAAGCTAATAGAATTTTCTTCCTTAATTTTCCAAACGTAAATGTGCATGCGTGTAAATTCATAATCATTTTTTGTTCAGTCTTACCCTCTAAATGGATTACAACTTTAGAAAGTCGAACATCACCGCATTTCATGTATCACAATATAAAAAACAAAACAAATTGAATACGTGTAAAAATTCCACGCTTCTTTTGATTCGTTTTAGCACAACGAAGGAAAAAGAGCCGGTAACGAGCGAGTGGCTGATAGCTGGACCGACTGGGAACAAGACGCCCGTGTTACGCTTCAAGTATGTAATCCTAATTTAACTTAGCTCGTATGTAAATAGTCGCGAACGCACGTCTAGCATGCAACTATTTTCTTAGATGTTCCGCGCTGGCCACGCCCCCGGAAGAGCCGCCGGCAAAAAAGCTGCACATGACTTACAAGATCTTCCACGCGGACACCAAACTCATCAACGTGATCCTGCAGTCCCATGGTCTTATGGAGGTATGTCACAAAACAATGAGACATTAACATTCGTATTTAAATCCCACGTCAGGATGATCGCTCAGACGTGAAACAGAGACCTTCGTATGCATTCATGTGTATATCTATATAAGTGATTCGCTTATTTTACACAAAGAAATATAATATAATATGGCATTCAAGCGCGAATTAGTTATTTTAAATCTAATCGTTTATACAAAATGTTAGATTGGAAGTTATGCTTCGCTAAAATAAAGAGTGAGTATAATACTGACAAATATAAAAAATAAAGTTGACGCGATTCGTCAATGAATACAGTTGCTCCAGAACCAGTAAGAACCGGAACACAGTTCGACGTCCAGATTAGACTTTGTGAGCAATTCCCTCAGGTTTCTGACGCCCTCGCAGTCTAATCCCCAGTTCGTCAGGTTCCCTATTCTTCTCAGCTTCCAGCAGTGCTTCAGCATGTTGATTACTGTAGCTTCTGAGATCTTGCTCGCCTCATAGATATAGAAACACTGAAGGTTTTGTACCAGACTGTTTTCAATTTTCCGCTGCTGTCTTAACAGCTTTTCCAGATGTTCATTAGTTAAATCGTAGCAACTATGTATGTGTAAGACCATTAATTCTGGTGCAAGTGTAAGAATTTTATTAATGGTTTTCGCACTGACTGAGTTACCCAGCTGTACTTTCCTCAATTGTTTCAACACAAGGGGGTCAGAATCGTCGGACCAAACAATATTTGAACCATCAATGACTAATAATCCGAGGTTCGAACAGCTTGTTAATATTTGTCTGATATCAATGTCTAGTGGAACTTCATTTTGTGTTACCCTTAAGTTAAGTTCTCGAAGATTGTTGCCATTCCACTGAAGATACTTGTTGAATCCTTTGACCCACTCTGCACTCAATGGAATTCCATGAATACTCAGCGATGTTACACAAGGGAATAATTCCAAAGCTTCTGGAGGATGATATGGTTCCAAGATGTTAAGCTTTTTAACCTTCGGACACGCCTGCGCCAGCAATTCTAATCTGGTTTGTGTTGTTCTGCAACTTCTTACCTGAGTCAAACTAAACGGCAGTTTGAAACCAATTCCTCGGCTCATAATCTCCACAACTCTACCCACATGATTGTATTCGGCCAGCGATTCTAATCTGGGTACGTTCATGAGCGCAAGCAAC
>JABFPC010000163.1:0-10575 GCA_022817565.1 Chromoteleia sp. ZL-2020
AAATTATATATTTATAATTAAGTTAAATTATGGAAGTTATAAAATAATTGAGGATTACAAATATTGCAACCACTGATAATTTACAATGAAGTATAACATATTTAAAGGGGGAAAATATAATTAGAAATAACAGTCGAATAAATAGAATGTCACTTTTAATTAAATCACCTTTTATTAACATTAAATGCTTTTTGTTATCTTTAAAAATATTTTCAAAATGAATACTGATTATTTAAAACCAGACGAATGGTTGAACTTATTCTCAGTTAGAATTTTTAATTATTATAAGTAAAGATATCTATTTATCGTGACCTTTTGATCAGAACTGTCACATTTTTGATTAAATTAATTAGAAAAGTAAAGCAATTTTAAATTGTATGTATCTGTGGAGAAAAATTAATAAATCATTTCGTTATTATAACTCAAAAAAAAAAACAAAAAAAATATATATATATTCCTTCTGCTTCAGTTAATCATAATTTCAACTTAAAATCCATTTGAACAATCTTTACTTTTGCCAGCATTATATTGTTAACCATAATAACACCAAGGAATTAATAGCAATGCACGACTTAAAAATTTGCAACATTTTTCTCATTGTATAATTCAAATATAACTTAAATGATAAGAGATAAATAAATATTTAAGACAATTAGTATGAAAAGGAAAAGTTTAGAAACGGTTATATTTGGTCCTTATTCTTACCATTGCTTTAATACGCGAGATGAGTCGTAATACGACTCACCACTTTCGAGAAACCTGGTTCGCGCGAAAGGATACGATAAGGTCGCTCTGCGTACGCTACGACGTGAGAGAGGTACGCTTGCCTTACTGATGTGTGTATGTGCTCCCGGATCCATGCCGCGATCCCATATTGACCAGTCGCGAGCGATTCCAATGAGCGCGGGAACGTGTTACAGATCCAGAGATCTACATTATCAAAGCTCGTTCGATACATTCTCTAAGGATAAAATGCGATTGAAATGTGCACGTAAACAATAAGATCAAAATAACATTTTATCATTAATTAATTGCTTCTTAATTAAATCAACATTCATTACTAAATATTGTTCTTGTTTATAATAATTAATAATATTTGGGATACAGTTTTGTAAATTAAACAGTTGTTACAAATATTTGAATACAAAATACGTTAAGTGATATTTTTTACAGGATTATTTATACAAATTTGAAGACATTGAATTTCCTATTTTCATAACGATTTCCAATGAATAATTTAAATGTATTTTGTGAAACAATGCAAAATCGATGAATTTGTGACGTTTATTTAATTTACAAAATATATTTCTAGTTGTTTTCAATGTATTACTCGTAAAAATTAATACGCAGACATAAAGTTACCTAAATGGTACTGTAGTTAAGTAACGCTATTTGCAAAAGTGTAATACTAAAATTGACTTTTGAAATTATAAATTGACTCAAATTATGTTACGTAAGCAAATCAAAGTTAGAAGACTGACACGAATTAAGCAGAATTCATACTTACAAAAGTACAAGGATCAGAAACCGATGGTGTCGATGAAGGCTTGCCAATCCTTTTTTTAAGGACCATCAAATATTTTTACAAACTTTGGACGTGTAAAAGAATAACTTGAAGCAAGAAAAGAGTAATAAGCTCAAATTTGGTCATCGATGATTCAGTTAACACAAATTTTATAAGGAAGAACTTTTGCATCAAGAAAATTAATTTTGAGTAAAGGCAATAATTTTGTACAAACGGCAGTAGTCCTGCAATCTCGTACGCAGATGCATTTATACTTGCCAACTATAATGCGTGCGTGCGTGCTGAGAGGATGTAGCAGGATGAGTTCCTAGAAATGGCGTGCCGGTATCTTGCCCTCGGCTGCGTAGGTGATACACATAAATACCCCTCACGCATACGCACATCGCGCACACACTCTCACGTAGACGTAGTGAATGTTAAATCTTCTCGAATGCGCACGCAGCGTCTTCCTATATTTTATAAAGTCAAAGTTGAGCTAAAGTATATCAAAGAAAATGTAGCCGAAGCTAACATTTCAAACACGGAATAAAAGAAGCGTTATGTAATTAAGACTGACTCTTTTTACGGCGCGAAATAGCAATTACTTCCATTTATTACGTGTTGGTTGTGACGTTGAAAATGTTAGCTGGGATTCTTAATTAAATAATTGCCTTAATCACCACCATGCATGGTAGTGACAAAATTTTAAAGAGACACAAATTGCAGTCATTTTTAGGTTTGCTCTGCTGTTTAGAAAATAGAAGTTTGTAAATAATCAAGTAAATAAGAATAACTAAATAAATTGTTTATAACTTTTTTGTCGTCAAAACAGTTATACTTATATAATAATTTAATTTAATTATGGATATCGTGTTTTTTTTTCAAAGTGTAAATTATTGCGTTGCATACTTTCTTAAAAAATAACGTTTATTCTGTTACTTATTATAGTAGCTTAATTTTAGTTACAAATAAAAATTGAAAAATGAATGTCTTAGAAAATTATGTTTTTTTCTAAAAACGAACTTTGTAATTAAATATAATTAAATACGTATTATCTTTTAAAATACTCCAAATCATAAAAAGTACTTGGTTTTGTAGTGGAATTGAGTTGTGAACAAATTTTAAGGTTTCATTTAAAGCAACTAACAGATAGTTAAATAAATTAATTATGAGTCGTTAAGAAAAAAAATTGGTATAAATAAGAAATTTTATATTTTTTAATTACTCTATTTAATGCGCGCAAACTGGATGTAAGTGTTCCAACGGTAATACTTATAGAAATTTTATAGGAACCATCCATTGCCAAGTAAAAATTTGACCTGGCAAACCTCAAAATTCATTGGGACCCGATCAGGAATTCATGGGGCTTCTCCAGGATAGAATACCATATTAAAATCTAGGCAGATCCCGTGATGGTTTCCACAGGTTGCCATGTAAGAATAAGAGTGGAACCCTTTAAGATTTTTACCCGACAGCCCCAGAATTCAGGATTTTCAGGTTTTCAGGATATCGAAATTTTTACTATGCTCGCTTTAAAAAATTCTGGTAAATCAAATAATTTTTTGAAGATTGAATACAAAAAGTAATACATTGTAATTATATGACTATAATTATGAGTCAAGCGTTAGAAATCGGTCGACAAAACACAATTGATAATTTATTATTAATTATATAAATCGATTAATAAAATGTTTCGCCTTAATTCGATTAATCGTCAATTTTAAATAATTGAAAATGTGAATTCCTAAATTGTTCTAAAACATCAATACATAATTTATAATAAAAATAAATAAAAGAGTTGTCTTGACAAGATTATGAGTGTGGACAGTAAAGTCGTATATATTATTTTAACTCGGTTGTTCGTAAAATATCCTTTTATTCCTTTCTAACGCGTCTTAATGAACAAGAAAGCCAACCGCAAAGATCAAACACGAAGTTACTGCTGTCACGTCGGTACTTGAGCGTTGCAAATCTAGGTAGTACATGGTTTATGGCTACGAAAAAGAAAATAAAATAAATATTATAATTTTATAAATGTAGTTACATCTAAAAAACATTTCGTATTGGTTAAAATAAATTTTAAATTTAATTTAATACATAATAAATAATACCAGAAGCTTATTAATTGATACGCGAAGAAATCATTCAAAATTGTAATGTCTAATCAAATGTTCCGAAAAATACATCAACTGTATCGTTAAGTCTCTTAAAGTGAAATGTTTTTGAAGATGATTCAAAGTTTATGTATTTAATAATCAGTTACGACAATAGTTTTGTAGCAGATTCATAATTCTTATCAAAAATTGTTACAAAATAATATATCAATAAAATTTAGTAACAGGTTATTGACAAAACTTAAGATTTTCTTCGAAGTTGAAATAAAATATTATGTTATTCCAAAAGTTCCTTTCGCAACCTGCACGCAGCTGTGCATGTTTTACGTGCTAATAAAAATGAAAGGAAGTTTTGGGACAACTTTTCATTGCCTCAAGATCCTTTGCGATTGTATTTAGTTGTTCATATGTAGTCGCTGAGTAGTATTAAAATACTTTAAATTTTGTTGAAGAAAGTATACAATATTTTCGGTAATCGAGTTGGTGGAATGTTAGTTGGTCTTATATGGGATATCAGATAATTATATGGTTAATACATTAATTCCATATACCTAGAATGTACCTAGAATCTGTTCGTTTACCTAATCCTAGAAATGGATATAGTTCTACACTGGTATTGTCTAGTATATTGAGGGGTTGTATTCAGGCAACTGGTCTAATGTTAAGAATTATATGATAGAGGGGATTTCTGATGTGGATCATTTTCTTAATTTATGTGATTTGTATTACCGAATCCTGAAAAGAACACTTAACATTTTGCAAAAATTGATTAGTAAAGATCTTTTCCCTGTACCAAATTATATAATAATTCAAAATTATTATTAGTTGATCATATTTCATTTGGATAATTATTTTGACCTTCCACTCAAATTTGCAATTTGGAGACCAATTCATATAGCGGAATGTGTATTAAAATTTACCGTTGCGATATGATCCAGAATTATCTTTTATCTCAATTATCCTGAAATATGTCTTCTTTTGTTTTGACGATTGAATTATAATCCATCTTGGACTTGTGGCTTGTAAAGATCTGAGATGCATTTTTTAAGTTGTTCTAAGTATCTTATCTTACAGTATAGATATTTTATTGATGTTTTAGTCGTGCTTGGGGCAACTTTTAATTTGTACAGACAGTCAACTTGTTTGGTCATAGATTAGCAGCAAAGATCTAGACCGATAAATCCTGCAAATAAATCATATCAGTCGAAGTAATTGATGGCAATACATATGAACAGGTGTATAAAGTACTTCTTCTATTTGACGAAGAGGTGAACAGGATTTTTAGGCTGATCTTATTCATCTTGGTGCTGGAAAGACATTCCAGGTTGTCCCCAGAGAACGCGGGTCTGGTTTATCTAACAAATTCAGAACAAGAGTCTTAATTTCCATCTCCTATAGAAGATTTACTAGTAATCCTTGCCTCTTTTGGTCGAGAGTTACTTTCATTCGTTTTAGTACTTCTATCTAGTATTCGAGTTCGTCATGAAATTTAGAGTTGTAAAATCTCCATCTTTTCTCGCAACAACGTCGCATACAGTTGTACACTCTTTTACTTACCTAGCAGCAATGTCTAGACCGAGATTCTGGCGGCAGCGATAAACCACTTCTCTATTTCTAGACGAAACACCTACGCTACAAATCACCAACAGCCACATGGGACGTCATTGCGGAAAAGGTGGAAATGATAGTTCTTTTTATTTACAAGACTAACAATAATAAATTTATGCTTTTGATTACAATTTAATCTATGAGTTTGGAAAAGAATTCGTCAGAAAACGTTATTACAATATTAAATTCCACCCTCGAATTTTCAACAATTTAAAATTGCAAGTACAGATAATTTACAGCAATCGAATTTAAATTTAATTACTAATAGTAATTTTTTTTAAATACATAAATTGCTGTTTTTAAATAAATGAAACGTAATATAACATTAGGAAACTGTTTTGCAAATTTTTCGTTTCATTCACTTGTTCTTTATAAGAAAGAGAATTTAAAATCTAATTTAATTTGTTCTAAATTTGATGTTATAATCAGAAACGTATTCAAATTTTATTTTATTAAAGCATGTATTTCCATATTAAATGTTGTTCCGATTGTGTTTCGTTACTTTAATGAAAATTAAAATGATTGATGACTTCTGAATATAGTTTATTTTTATGCTTTTCATAATCGAACATCTGTTACTTAAAATATTTATTTCCGATTATCAGAAAATATCTTTTTGTATAAATAGAATTTTCTTAAATTCTATATATCGAAATTGATTAACATTAAAGGAATGTTTATTGAAGAAAGTGTGTTTAAATCGACAAATTATGCGGCAAAAAGAAAAAAGTGAAGAGTCAATCATTTGTCTCAAGTTTTGTTCGTTATAACTCAATGGAAGAATGAGTCGATTTGACGCAGAAAGGATATAGGAAAGCGACTAAGCGGCACGAGGAATAAGGATTCAATCAAAAGAAAGAAAGATACGAATGCGGTATAATCCCGCACAGTAATCTAATTTTAGTGTACCGAAGGTTGTAAGAACGTGCGGTTGACATTAAAAGACCTCACCACGATTAACTAAAAGACGGGACTATTTAATGCTTAATTAATTCTCTTTTCAATTTCATCGTTTCTAATATCTTGGTTAAAATTATCTCTGATGTTATTTCCTCCGTTCTATCAATACTCTATTCTGTTAAGTATTTCCAAAATATGTGCGTAATTTAACACGTTCCGTGTCACGTATCACGTGTCATTTATGGTACGCGTCAAACTTAACCTTTAGGCCACGTGTACCATAAATGGAACACGCAGACAGATTTAATGCGCTGAAAATATATTTTATGACAAATTTAATTCTGTAAAATATATTTCCACCAAAAGAATGAGGCATTAAAAAAGATGCAGTATAGAACAAAGGACATAAATTTGTTTAATTGTTATATATACAATAATTAATAATTACATGTAATGTTTGACTTTTTTTACTCTAAACAAGCTAATTACTTATGGATTGATGATGTAATGAAATATTGTGTGATAATATATCAATCTTTAGTCAAAACATCAAATGGCCTGAACGACAAGTCGGGCAAAAACGGCTTGGCACGGAACGTGTTAAATTTATTACAAAATTAAAATAAGCATGATACATTTAAACAATACCAAATATTAAATCGTGCTTTTAACGTAGAATAAATTTACAAGAAACTATCGGTTAAAAGAATTCTTTCGATTAGTCGATTAATTAACTAATTATTTGTATTTTTAATTACAGTTTGCCATAATCTCTCACATCTTTTACTTCGCTGACCGAGCAGCTGAAAGGATTCGCTAATAGGGTTGTAGGAATCGGTCAATTTCGCTGATATTTTTCATTTTATTCTTCGAACTTAAACTCCGGAGCTTTACAGCTCGTCGAGTCGAACATAACGAACATGACACTATCGATTCCCAGTGAATCAATTTGAATTATGAGCGCGCTATGGAAAATGAATGGTTCGTGACCATTGAAATAAAAAGACGAAGAAACTATCGCAGAGCGACAGTAATGTACACATCATTAAATTATGATTGGTTTGTTTTCATTTAATTATGGTAATTACGCAAATGTGTTTTCGTGCACTGTGGATTGAAATATTTACGCGAACAAATTCCGTTGCAAATTTATCACGAATCGATTTGAATACCGATAAAATACGATAAACTTATATGATTATGATTGTAAATTGCAAAGTAATTTGTATTCGAACTGTTAATTTTACGATTACGCAAATGTTCAATCAATTAAATAAACATAGACAATCGCGTAAATAAATCTTTTGTTCTGTATTTGTGTTACTAAAAATGAATGCGTAGCATTTATTTAGAATACGATTTTAGTAAAACGACTCTTCGTTAACTTTTCGAGTTTGTATTTACGACAAATTAATCGGGTAATTATTTATTTCGATATTAAATTTGCATTTGCTATAATGAAATAAACTGCATGGTAATGCACTGAAATAAACGAAACAATAAAACATGAATTAAACGCTGAATAATTGTTTGGTACAATTATTCAAATTTCATTTTAAAATAACTTAAAATAATTCGAACAATGATAATCGCATTTGCCCAAATCTTCTTACGCGTCACGAGTCAAAACAATCGCATTGCAATGGCTTTACCGAAATCAGTATCTGATCATATGACAATTTGGAACGAATATTCCGCTCACGAGTGTACGGTGTGGTCTTAAGAGGTTTCCGCAGCGGCGCATTTGTGTTCGCGGCGCGTGCTTCAATTTTAAATAACACCAGATATTCTTCAAGCGCGGCGTGTACAACACGGCATAATCACATTCGCCATTTAAAATATAAACCATATTTCGATTTCGCTGAAACGAAATTCACGGTTCGTGCTCCGCGAAAAAGTGCGTCAAAAACAGTTACCGACCATTTCAATTAAATGCGATTTCGTGTCGCGCGTTTGATTTATTCATTTATATTGCTTCATCATTAACTAATTTTAATATTCGATGTAAAACGCTTGACCGAATTAACGTATTGCGCATTCTTTACGCAAATCATTTAAATTCGTCGTTCGTATTTCTTCTGAAATTCCTTCTGAAAGGAATCAATTACGATAAATGAATGGTTTTATTATTTTTGTTCGTCTTATTTGAAAAACGTGTCTGCTGATTTTGTTTATCCCTTTTTTACTTTTCGCTTCTTTCGAGACATCAATAATTAAAAGAAAAACGGGTTCAATGTCGAGCAGCTCTTGTCAAAGCTGATTGATAACTATTTTTTAGTAAAATTGCACGTCAGATGAAGTATAAATTTAACGCGCGTTCTCGATAAGATAATTAATGATGAGATGAAAATCTAAATTGGCAAAAATGGCGTCGCGTCAACCGCGATCATAAATCACACTTCCGCTATCGGCGTTTCCAGCGTTTTTGGGTTTCGTCGCGTGACTTGGAAATACGCTTTCGAGACTTCAACTAGAAACTGTCATGTTGCGCGCACTAATGCGTCAAGCCCTGTTGTTGTTTTTTGCGAAAAAACGACAAGGTGCCCCTTTATCCCTCGTTCTTTGCCAAGCCGAAAAACCCGCCATACATTTTTATCGTACCTTTCGACAATGTTACATTGATCTATTGACTTTTTATTTCAATGAAAAGCCACATCAATTTGATGCTGATGAATCGATGAGAGACAGAAAAAGTTAGATCATAGTTTTGAGATGATACGTGAATTAATGAAATTAATCTTGCAGTCTAAGGGGAAAAGTTCGTGTGTCGTCAGGCGTGATCGGTAAATGATACGTACTGAATGAAATATGGTTGTTTCTTTTTCAAGGATTACATTTTTTATAATAACGTTTAAATTATAGACAAATTTAATAAAATTTGTTAATACTTATTTATAAACTTTTTTTTATAAACATTTATTATAACTTTATGTTTATAAAATATAAATTTTAGGAGTAGAGACTTTTATAGAATACAGCTTTTAAAATTTTATATTTTGTTCTGTTATAAAAAGTGTGCCACTTTTAATGAAGATGGCAATTTTTCTATCTTTTAAGGGAGAGTTGTAATTAAAATGTATGATCTGAATTGATGTATTTTAAGTAGTTTTCAAATAACTGAAGCTCTTTCTATAAATATTCCAATTAATTAATCATAACAAAATAAAAATCATACAATAATACAGTGAAATGTTTTAGATTTATGTTATATATTATTAATTAAATTATTTATATATAATACAATTTATGAAAGACTAAAAATTAGTCGAGGAATATTTCTAA
Source organism: Chromoteleia sp. ZL-2020 (assembly GCA_022817565.1). Lineage (NCBI taxonomy): Eukaryota > Metazoa > Arthropoda > Insecta > Hymenoptera > Scelionidae > Chromoteleia > Chromoteleia sp. ZL-2020. Next base: position 9,409 of record JABFPC010000163.1, read on the forward strand.
AAATATTTGTCTTACTCTTAGTACAAAAAAAATTTGAAAATAGTTGAAAATAATTCATAAATAAATGAATCATTTCTGTCTTTAAAATGGAAAGTTATTATATAAGCAGAAATAATAATAATAAAAAAAATTGTAATTACTAAACGGAATTTACCTTTTCCGAGCCTTTCTTTCTAAATTGAGACTGTTTCAATTTCCGATCTCGTAAGCAAATTTCCAATTTTTGTGTCAAATATTTTTTGTACTTTGTATTTTCAGTAAAAAAATGATCTAATCTCTGTAAAGACGTAATTTATTCATGACTGAAATGCGAAAATGTAATTTTCTGTTGCCGCATTGAAAAACTTTTTTTCAAGTATAATTGAAGATCTTTTGGTCTTTTTATCAAGTTTTCTATACACAGCACTTACTATAAGAGTTGGATCTTCTCGACCTGCATCACAACATTCAGGACCGCATTCGAAATTACCCGGAGTACCGATACTTTGATTGGTTTTACTTTTTAAGTTTATCAAGCTTTTAGGAGTTTCTTTATTTCCGTCGGAAGACGAGTAACTTTTTGACATCGTTGCATTTGGCATCGCCACTCACCTATAATTATTTATTACGTTCAAATTGTGATAGTTCGAGGAAATAATGAAAATGAAAACTGAATAAGAAATCGTAAGCAAATAATTTTTTTTTAACAATTTATGATACGCAAACTTTTCAGTCATTTTATGTAATAATTAATTTGATTGGAAAATAATTTGAAATAATTTCTGGTTATGTACCTCAACATTTGCCGTTCAATATGGTATTGTACATTTTAAATGTACATAGTTTAAATTTCGTCTTTTAATGGATCCAAAATAATCGAAAACACGTATTGTAAACATGTTAGCAAGCTTACGTAAATTACGATGAATTTGAATATGAACACTGAAATATTTTACATTTTTTATGTCAGGACTTGTCACAGAATAACTTGAACGTGAATGTACAAAACAAAAGAATTCGACTATGATTCATTTTCATTCGATTATAATTTAATTTGTTCAATTGAGTTAAAGGAATTTTTAATGTTTATAGATGCGGTTTTCTCGATAATAATAATGAATAAATAATTGTAATTTACAAATTACGTTCACTGATAAAAATTTAACATTATTCAATTTTATATCATTA
>JABFPC010000164.1:0-10558 GCA_022817565.1 Chromoteleia sp. ZL-2020
CCCGTACATGAAACTCTTCGGCAAGGCCCAGGTGGACATAAACCTGAGCCTCGGCCAGCTCATCAAGAACATCATGTTCGAGGAAGCCGAGCCCGAGTTCCAGCAGTACGCGTTCTTCAACACCCGCGTCGTGCCCCGCAACGCTTTCCAGGAGGAACTGGCCCAGGGCGAGGACACGGAGGTCGTGCTGATCACCCTGAAACGACCGTTGATCTACATACAACCGATGGCGGTGGACAAGGCGATCCTCGTCTGGTTCAATTACAAGAACGCGTACGAGTACTGGAACGAGAAAAGGGCGAACCTGAATTCCGAGGTCTTGACCGCGACGCAGCAGGTATTCGAGAAGGTGCCATTCGGCCAGATCACGAGCCAGTTGGGAGCGCCGCACCTGGGCACGCTGTTCTTGCAGCTCACCGTCGACGACATGGGCATTTGCATCCCGCTCAATCCACTGCCGCCGAATAACTGGGGCATGACTCGTGGCTTGTACGACGCCGATTCCAGGGGCGCCGTTGTAGTCACCCTGGAGAACACCAGCATTTCTGCGTGCAGCAGCGGCAGTCTGGTCAGCAAAGCTAGGTGAGATGTCATGGTTGAGCTACTTTCTTTTTTCTTGTTCTGTTCTTCTTCTGTTCTTCTTCTTCTTCTGTTCTTCTTCTTCTTCTGTTCTTCTTCTTCTTCTGTTCTTCTTCTTCTTCTGTTCTTCTTCTTCTTCTGTTCTTCTTCTTCTGTTCTTCTTCTTCTGTTCTTCTTCTTCTGTTCTTCTTCTGTTCTTTTCTTTGATTATTCGTTGATAAATTATCAATACTTCTTTTTTATTTGCTAATTTTGGTTACGTTTTACAGGTTCGTTGGACTGTGTTTGAGATTTGCCGAAGACTTCGAGACGTCGTTAGACGACTGGAAACCAGACATGTCTGACAACAGTATTATGAATTTATGCGTTGTTTCTGAAGGAACTTATGAGGTTTGCAGCAGAACCATTGCGCAAAAACAAGACAAGTCAGGTAATTCAGCGGTTTGATAAATGCCAAATGGTCAAAGATAATTAATTGATAAGAAATAATCGAAGAAAAATAATCAATGGAGAATAATCATCGAAAAACAATCATTGATAAACAGTAATTGATAAACGCGTAATAATAGTTTAGAGAAGAATTATTCGAATAATAAATAATTAATAAATAAAGTGCTATCCTTGATTACTTTTCATTCATTATTCATAATTAATAGTTTTTCACTATTAATGATTATCCATTATCCTTTATTTCTTATCTACATTTAAACTTTGATTAAATCTATCTAATCAAATTTATCTGATTTCCTATTTTCCATTAATTACTGATTTTTTTATTATACCGTGCGTTTTACTCGAAAGTGTTGCTTCTGAAGTGCAACGAAAACTGTTACCACCACAGTCACCACCGTAACAGTTTTCGCTGCACTTCGGAAAGAACACTTTCCAATGAAACTCATCGTGTACCATTGATAACTTATCATCGATTATTTACAACTGAAATTTTATAGTTGATAATTTATCATTAATCATTTCTCATTGACAATCAATCACTGATCATTTCCCATTAGTTATGAATCTTTGATCATTAATCATTAATGAGTTATCGATTATTTATCACTGGTACTTCATCATTAATAATTTCTTATTTTATATTTTATCATTGATCAGTTATTATCGATTATTTGTCAGTAATTATATCTCACTGATAATTAATCGTTGATGATTTATTAATGATTATTTATCACTGTTCATTTCTCATTGACAAATTCTCGTGGATTATTATTTTCGAATAGATAACGCAAAGTGGTTACTAAACGTCCAATGGCAAATGGAAGGTGTGGACATTCACCTGGATGTGAACGTGGGTCAGCAATTATCGGCCTTGGGTCACACTCTGACGATGCTGACAGGCTTCGAGGAGGACGACGTGCGAGTGCCCACGGAATACGACAGCGATGACGCCGACCAGCCGGAGAACAACACTAGCCAGGTTAAAAGAAAAGTATGATCTGTCGCTTATCTTTTTGTTTCGCCTCGCTGCTCCTCGATTGGTAACGCTGCAAATGTAGTGTAAATCGGTTCGGTCCGATACTTGTACCAGTAAGATAAATAATTACTTCTTTCGTTCGTCAACAGGAGAGCATGCTGATGAAAAAGTCGAAGAACTGGGTCGACAGTTTGCCGGCGTTTGTCTTCGATCCGTCACTTGACGCGAAGAAACGATCGAAACTTATTGAGAAAGAGATGACCGAACAGACGAAAGTTATCAATGACTTAAGATCACTCGGAGCGTCGCATGGAACCATCGAACAGGAGTTGAAAAGGTTGCACGAACTTGAGACGTTGGTCTTTAAAGACTTTCGCAGGTGAGTTTCTTTCATTTATAATTATGATACTTTGATCAGAAATCAATTAATATCAAACTATGATAGTAATTCAAAACAATCGATGATTGCTTATCAATGATAAATGATCAACGAAGAATTATCAGTTATGAATCATTCATGATAAATTATAACTCATAAATGATTAATAGAAAGTTATAATTTATCAGTGATCAATGATTAATGTACTATTATGCCTTATAAATAGTTGATGAAAAGTGATAAATGATAAGTAATCGATGGAGAATTATCATTGATAAATGATTAATAAAAAACGAGCAATAAGAAATATTCCATAATACTTAATCAATAATGAAATGCGAAAGATTAATGTCTGATAATGAATTTAAAATTAGTATTAACCAATAAGAATGAATCATCAATGGAGAATTATCAATTATATATAATCAATGAATAACTGTCAAGCATAAATAAGGGTTAATTATTTATTATAAATTATAAATGATTATTAATCAATAAATGATAGGTAATTACAAGTCATTGATAATAAACGATTAAAATTTAAAAAGTATCAGAAATCTTCAATTACAAATTATTCGTTTTTAGGGACATGATCCAGAAATTGAGAAGACAATCAATGAAGTCCGGAATCAAGGGAAAGTTCGGATTGGGAAGCAAACCGAACACGTACAGATCGAGATCTTTTATCGTCCCATCCCCAACTCCGGAACATCAGCTTGAAAGCCCGGAAGATGCAAATGCGGAAATCAATTCGGCGAACTCTGCGAGCTACGAAAGCAGTCCCAGAAGTGGTCCCAGTCGGTAAGCGTTTGTCATTTTATTTATAATTATTTAATGTCGATTATTCGAATTTTATATGTTACATTAATTAGTAATGATTGTAATTGTAAAACAATAATTAAAAAATGTGCAATAAAAGTGATCTAAGAGAAATTATCAATGATTAATAATCAATAACAATTCAGCAAAATTTCTAACATACTATTGACAATTGATCTTCGATTATTTATCATCGATTATTTATCATCGATTATTTATCATCGATTATTTATCATCGATTATTTATCATCGATTATTTATCATCGATTATTTATCATCGATTATTTATCATCGATTATTTATCATTGATCATTCATCATTGCCAATTCGTCGTTGATTGTTTATCACTGATTAATTATCAATCATTGTTAATCAACAAACAAATGTCAATAAAGATAAATCAGTATTGAAAAGTCATTGATAACTTTTCAATGATTAGTTATTGATCAAGAATGATAAAACATAATTGGTCAATGAATATTAATGAATTTGTAAAGTACCATTGATGATTTACCATTCATGTTATTTTCCAACTCTTATTCCTAGTTAATTACTAATAATTAATAATTCTTCCTCGATTATTTATTATCAATTATAACTGTTTAATGAACCTTCAACCAATTTTTAGATCCGCATCTCTGAGAGTTCGTGGTCTGAGCGGACCGAGAGTCACGTTCAGCGACACCCATACAATGCACAGGTATTTTTTAATTCTTTTATGCAACACCACTTTTTTTATTTTATAACAAATCTAAGAATATTATTAAGAAACATTATATAAAACATGAAATTCTTTTTATAATTTATTGTTTTTGATACTGTATAAATCATGACATATTTTGATGTCAAAATATTCTTCTAAATGTGTAAAAGAACTCTTTATTTGTAATAAAAGGTTTGTAAAATGAAATGCAATTTGCAGACAATCGTCACTGCCAAGTGCTGGTTCGGAATTAAGTCTACCCGAAGGCGACCTGGAATGGCCAGCGACTATCGAGATAGACGGTGAACAAGTGGAATTAAGAAAAAAGCACCGGGATCCGAGTTGCACGTCGAGTTACGATAGTATGGAGGGAAAGTAAGTCGATTTCAGTGCAACAAGTGTAAATCTTTTGCATGATTTGTGTACAATAAGCACACAAAACTTTTGCAAAATCTTTGCAAAAGTTATCACATCTTTCAGAACAATTATTATATATTTATCAATTCAATTAATAGTTTTATTACCTTCTTACTAAATGTTGTTGATCGATAACAAATAATTAATCAAAGTTAATTACTGATGAGAAATAATTATCGATAAATAGTTAATGGTAATTTAAATGTTTACCAAAAATTATTCAAAAAGTATTATTCGTTATTATTAATAATTGTTTATTGATTAATTATCATTGATTAATTATCATTGATTAATTATCATTGATTAATTATCATTGATTAATTATCATTGATCGATAATTACTTGTTCAAGTTTTTGTGTTTTAATTTAGCAGAAAAGAACTAAAGAACACTTTATCTTTCATTAATGCTATTTCTTCCAAAGTAGTCCATACAATTGGAATGATTTTTATTCAAGCGTTCCACTTTTGAACTCGAATGGACGAGAACCAGCGTCCTCTACATCGTCGCCGCATATTTCCGTACAAAAACCGCAGGAACCGAACATCGATTTTGAATTAGACGTCAAGGTCTTAATCAACAGCGGAAAATGTGTTCTTCATACAAAAGATCCTGCTAGAGAAGATGAATTACGATTGTAAGTTTCTTCAATTATAATTATACATTTATTTAATCGTCAGAATGTAATTTTTACATGATTATTTAACAATAATTTGACTCTCTAATGAATTAAAAGATTAAGGAAATTAATGTTATATCATTAAATCAAATAGCAGCGATAGCAATTAAGTCATCGAAAAGTAATATTGCAATAACCAATCGCGATTAATTATGTTTTAATAATTATTATAATTAAAGAAATATACTTTTTCAGAATGACAAGAATGAAAAAAGAACGTTCATGCTCCGGAGGAACGTTCGAATTTCAACCAAGCAGTCCCAGCAGCGTGAGAAAACATTTCAGCAGCAAGGACAAATCTTCGACAGCTGGCAGCGCCTCGCGATTGAGATATTTTCATCACACGAACGTGTCTCTCGTCGATTTGACAACTTTTCACATCCCAGGATTGGACGTTAAAGTAACTTTTGTTAATGAATAAGAAATAATAAATGAAAACTAATTAATTAAAAATAATCAGCAAGAAATAATTAATAGTTATAGTTCAATAAACAATAATCGATAAATAATAATCAATGATAAATTACTAATGATTAATAAAGCAATAAGAATGATACTTGAAAATGATATTAGTCATAGTGTAGTGAAATTTAATTGTTTATAAAATATTATTGAGACTACATAAATGATAAATAATAATTTAAGAATAATAAATGATTATGAATCAATGAACAATGATGATCAATAATTATTAATCAATGAACAATGGTGGTCAATGATAATAAATCAATGACAAATAATCAATAACAAATAATCAATGAAAAATAATCATCGCCAATTTAACATTGATTATTTATAATTAATTAATTATCGCTGATTATTGTTTACTGATTATTAATCATTGTTAATTCATCATTGATTGATTATTAGATCACATTTTACATCTTATTTATCATTGATACTTATTCATTAATAGTGATCTTAAATCATATCTTATTTATCAGTTTTGTCGTTTATCCAAAATTAAAGCCATGAAAAATGGTTTCAGGTGCATTACGAGTCGAAAACTCTACCGGAAGACTCGATGATGTCGCGAAGCGCATCCGACAGTGGCGCCAGTCCCTTGTCATCCGCCTCGTCAATGTCCCTGCGCAAGTCGAGTACGAAAAAGGCCAGCCTCTTTGCCTGGACGACGTTGCAGAGTATCCCCGAGGAGACCATTATCAGTCCTCACATATTAGAGTTTCTGGAACAAACCCTCGAGCCCATTCCGAGCAAAACTACGTACCACGGGGGTGGCGGTGGCGGAGGTCAAACCAATACAGTTTTCCCCGTGGAAAATAACGAGAGTTCGTGGGCCGCTACCGCGGCGAACAGTGGCAACTATGTTTACGCCAGTTTTCCTGTCGATGTGATTGTTTATTTTCACATGCAGCCGTCGACTTTTAGGTGAATTTCAGGATCGAATCATGCTTTTGGCGAACGGTGGTCAGAGAAGATGGATCTATGAGTCATGATCGAGGATAATTAATCAATTATTAATAATCAGTGATATATAAACGATGATGATCGATTGTCAGCGATTGATTATCAATCATTGATTATCAAGAAAGAATTATTAATGATGATTAAGCGACGGGTTAAAAATAAAGGATGAATTAGCAATGATTGATAATTATTAAAGTGTAATCAATGATAAATATTTATCGATGAATCATTCGTAGATTTCAAAGTAATAATACATCACTGTAAATAATAGTCTTATCAATTATCAATAAGCATTTATCAGTGAATGCTTCTTATCGATTATTTACAATGGATAATTTTCCATTTTCCATTCTTTATTAAATATTTATCGACGAATATTACTCGTTTATAATAATTAATAATACTTAATAAATGATAATTTATCTCTGATTATTCACGATTAAGTAACGATCATTACACATTGTTTTTAATAATTAGTCAACTAAATAAAATAATATCATTATTCATTGCTATTTGCTTATTATTGATTGATTTTTATTAATTATTTATCGTTGTTACTTGATCAATAAACAACGATCGATGATAATTTCTCATCGATGATTACCGTTGACAAAATTATCATTGAATATTGCATAAATTAATCATTGCCAACACATCATCGATAATTCGTTATCGATTATTCATCATTCCAGATTACTTTTCATGGACTATTTATCACTTATTTTTAATAGTTTATTTTTTTCTATCGATCTGTCATCATTAACCATTCTGTATTGACAATTAATCATTATTAAGTAATTAATGATTATCATTTATCAATAATTAATCATTTATGATTGATTATTGATTAACAATAGTCAATACTTTATCATTGATCAGTGTTCATTGATAATTAATCTTCGATAATCATCAATCTGGCACTGATTTATCATCGTAAACAATTATGCATTCATCAATAATTATTGATTGTTTATTATTTCTAACTGTTTATTGATAAATTATTCATGATTACGTATCGATAACGTATCATCGATTATTGAAAATCGAAAGTTCTCTATTAATCATTTATCTTCGATTATGAGTCATTGAGAATTACCATTGACTATTTATCACTCGATTATTAATCGGTCACAGTTTTTCAATGATTTCTTATCGATCGTTATGTATTAATCGTTTTCTGTTAATCATTTCTTGTTGTAGATTCTCTTGTCTGCCAGTCTCTCGCGTCGAATGCATGCTCCAGCTTCCGTCTCTGGACATCGTTTTCTCCTCGAAACGCGCCGAGGAAGAGCTCGTCGAGTTCGGCGAAAACAAATCGCCCTCTACAAGCAAGGACAGTGGCACCGCCATCGGCGGACTGTCCGTGACCGGATGCCTGGCCGACTTTTCCGTGTACATTTTCCATCCGTACGGCGGCGGCAAGAAGTCGGGACTGAAGGAGGCCCAGTGGTCGCCACTCTCGGATAACGAGCGCAAGGATTCTTTGAGTATAAACGTGGAATTCGTTAAGTTCCATTTGTCACGCAGCAGGAAACTCAACTTCCAGAGCGAGCAATCGAAGAAAGGCGCGGACACGAGCAGGGCTGTCATCAGATTTTCAAGTGAGATCTTCATGAAAATTTGAAATTATAATCAATAATGGATTGTCGATGATGTATTGGCAATGATTAACAAGCAATGAACAATGTTCAATAATAATTTTATCAATGCTTATCTTCGATGAAAAGTAGCCTTTCGTTGTTTAATGATCTAGTAACAACGATCAATAATTGATAAAGATCAATCAATAATAAGCAATTATCATTGAATAATGATATTATTTTATTTATTTAAGAATGATTATTTTAATCCATGATTTCTATTGTTTGTTTCATGTAAAAATGGTAAATAATAAAAATGGCTAATTCGGAATGATAACTGACATTTAATAAATAACTGTTTACCATCGATAAATTATTATTTATTAATTATCAATTATCATTGTTTTATTGATTATTTTTCTTTAATAATTGCTTATTGATCATTTATCGTTGGTCGCTTATCATTAATCATTTATCGTTCGCCGTTTATCATTTATCATTTATCATCGATCATTTGTCACTGGTCGTTTATCATTGATTATTTATCATTGATTATTTATCATTGATTATTTATGATTAATCATTTATTATAAATTATTAGTTATCGATTCGATTAATATACATCTGAATCATCTTCTTTCAGCAATCGTTGATATAGGATCGGCCTCCTTCAAGTACGACATGCGCCGTCTAACCGAGATCCTCGCGTTCCCGAAAGCTTGGTATCGTCGCAGCATTGTGCGACGTCTCTTTCTGGGTGACTTGAGTTCCGCAACCGCTTATTCCGAGGGCGATGGATCTCCCCCTTTGAACCAAGAAGAAGCAGTCATGGGCAGCTCGCTCACCAGCAGACACTACGACAGACACGCGAGCGAGTCGTTATCGAAAAGTGCGCCCGAACGAAGCCCTACGTTGAACAGAGACAAACTTAGACTGAGCCTCGAGAGTGATTTGCCGAAACAGACCAGATTAAAAGGTAATTATACTTTGCTTTCAAAAACGACTATTAATCATCGAAAAATAACTAGCTTTAAAAAATAATTCATCTATTTTATTATTAATTAATTAATTAATAATCGATATTAAAAAAGAGAAAAAAATTGTAACTTATAAATTTATCAGTAAGCAATTACTGAAACGTTGATTATTGAACAATGATTAATGATAATTAATCAATAATAAATTATCATGAAAATATTATCAATGATTGATAATCAATAAGTAGTGATCAGTGATAAATAATCGATATTAAATAATAATTGATTTATTATCATTGATTATTTTTTATGGATCATTGCTTATTGATCATTTCTTATCAAATACTACTCATCGATTATTTATCACTGATTAATTTTCACGGATCACGGTTTATTGATAAACTACCGATGATTAATAATCAATAGACGATGAATATTGATAAATAATTAATAAATAATCATTAATGGTAATATATCAGTGGTTAATAATTAATAAATCATGATCAATTTTAATTAATCATTAACGATCGATCTTCTATTTTGTTTATTGATAAATTATCAATGAGCAGTAATCCATAAATAATGAATGACAATTAATCGAAGATAAATTATCGATTATATATAATCATCGATAAATAATCAATAAATAACGATTAATGATAATTTATCATCGATTTTTACCTGAATTTAAATTATAGTTGATTAATTATTGTTGAGTTTAGTTCATTGATCATTGTTTTTGGATTATCATTTTATGGCCATTGCTTATTAATTATTAATCATTGATTGATTTCCATAGAATATTTCTCTTCGATTACTTCTTATTGATTGATTCCCAGAGATTATTTCTCTTCGATTATTTCCCATTGATTGTTTTTTTATTTATTATTTTCTTATCGATCGTTTTTCAATAAAGGATGTTGTTTTCTGCTTTAGAAATTGGAAGAGGATGGAGTTTCAGTGGCGAAAAGTATCCATCGGAGGTGAAAATGCGCGAATCGGCCTGGGAGACGTTGGTTTTGTTTTCCATTAATTTCACGAGACTGAACGTGCACATGAATATGGGAAACGTGATGGGTAACGTTTCGTGGATGACTAAGGATTTTCATTCGGACGGAAGATTGTCCATCGGCAGTACTGGGCATAAAAATCTGTTCATCGGGGTCGGTTTGGGAGGCTCCAGTCTGGATGCCAAGGGCGGTATCGTGGGTGGTACCATAGAGCTTAACAAAATTGATACTTACAGTGAGTTTCCTTAACAAATCTATTTTTATTCATTATGAAATTAAATCAACGACAAATGATCAATGATAAATTATTAATTATACATAGTTTGTAATGAATAATCAGTGATAAATAATCGATGACAAATAATCATTTGTTAATTTTAAATTATTATTTATCATTGATAATTATTAATTCACAGTTAAACATCACCAGTGTTTTATTTGTAGTTTTAATGAACGTTTTGCGTTCATTATTTTTCACTGATTATTCTTTATTGATTGTTTATTACTGATTACTTTTAATGTAAAAATTAATGCATAAGTCTTATCGCATTTCTAGTTT
>JABFPC010000165.1:0-10549 GCA_022817565.1 Chromoteleia sp. ZL-2020
TTCGCGAAATGTGTGCGTATCCACTGGAGAATTTTTCTCCAGCTTATTCGACAAGTTAAAAGGTCGTGTTTTGAAATACTGATTTGGTCTATTTTTTCGTGTTCGGCGGCTTTTCGTAATCTTTTAATCGCTTTTTCGACTTGTTTTTCGGTCGGGTTTTCCTTTTGTCGCAGAATTAACGCGAACATGTGGTTTTTCGCTTCGGGGTCGCCAAAAACTGCTCCGACTTTAGGACCGTCCATATATTTAAATGCATCTAAGAGTCCCCGTCGTTCTAGATGCTTACCTATTTCTGAGAGCGGTTCGCCGTGTGTGTTTATCGCGCACCCTAGTGGTCCTCGCCGATTTTGTAAGCATTCCGGAATTTCTACGATATACGCGTGTTCTTCCGGTGGCTCTATTTCTCGGTTTGATCTTGGAACCCGATAATTTACTTGTGGTCGCGGTAAACTTTTTGATTTTCGGTTTGTGTCTTTTCGTTCGCGGGGAGGTCCTTCGCGCTTTGGTCTGCTCGGTTCAAAAGGTCGTGTGTTACCTATGACGTTCTGTGGTTCGAACATCACGAGCTCTTCCTCTTCTGAGCCATCAACACTCATAGGTATTGTCCCGACATATGTTCCCGCGGACGGAATGTAGGTTAAGTTTCCAACTTTATCCTTATCTTTATCTAATTTTTCCACCGATCTAATTGTAGGCTTTTCCTTAGCGGTTTCTTTACTCGGATTGTTATCGTCACTGTCCGAGCTTACCGACATTTCCTCGACTACATTTTCCGCGTCCGATTTATCAGTTAACTGGTCTTCCCGGTTCCCGGCGCGACTTTCCGACGGTCTATTTCCCGATTCTAACTTTCTATTTTCCGATTCCGATTTTCTGTCTCTTCTTTCCAAATTGCTAACAATTTCCGAATCTGAATCCACGGGTTGATCTTCTCCGGCGGGTGAGTGGGAGCGCGAACGACCCGTTACCCTTAAGAAAATCTCACTTTTTCCAATCTGCTCGTCCGATTGTTCTCCGACTTCTAATTTCACGTTTTCCGACATTTTCCCTGTTGTGTCGCGGTCTAAGGGAGAGCGAGAGCGCGAACGACTCGTTTCGATAGGCCTTGACTTCATTTCGCTATGACTCGATATATTTCGCGAACTTTCTGATTTCTTTACTGATGAATCCAACTCGGGCGGTGAACAAGAGCGCGAACGACTTGTTCCTGGAAGAGTTGGTTCGATAACTGTCTGATTCTCTGCGTCTCGGGGTTCGACCGATTTATTAATTCTACGGTTAGCTAAGGGGGAGCGAGAGCGCGAACGACTCGTTCTACCCGAACTTGACTCTGTCGATGTCTCAATAAGTCTACGCCGTTGTTGCGGCTTTCCTACTTCAGGTCGCGATAAAGGTTTCGGAGGCTGCGCTATTTCGGTGACTTGTTTGCCTTCAGTGTTTTTGTCTTTCCTGCGAGTTCGCGGTGTAAATAATTCTGAGCTGTCTGATTCGCTCGCATCATATTCTGGTTCGTCAAATACAACTCCTACGATTTTGTGCGGAGGATCAGGGTCTTTTTCCGGATCCGTATCCGACTTATGCTTCCGTTTGTTTTCAATTGGCAATACCTTGGCGTCGGGTAGTTGCCGTGATAACGCGTCAGCTACGTAATTTGTTTTTCCGGGTCGGTACTGTATGTCGTAGTCGTATTCGGCTAATTTCAATCGCCAGCGGATTAATCGTGACGACGGATCGTTGCACGAGTGCAGCCATACGAGCGGGCGGTGATCAGTTTGTATGACAAATTTCTTGCCATATAAGTAAGGTCTGTAATGTTTTACGGATTCGACTACCGCGAGGCACTCTTTTTCTATGGTGCTGTAATTTATTTCCGCTTTATTTAAGGTGCGGCTATAGTACGCTACTGGCAAGTCATGCCCGTCTTTCTCCTGACTTAGCACGGCACCGATTGCTTGGTTAGAAGCGTCCGTGGTCAAGAAGAAGGGTTGGGTGAAAATCGGGTATTGAAGTATTGGAGACGTTATCAGTTTCGTTTTCAACATCTCGAACGCGTCTTGTTGTGATTCTGTCCACTTAAACGCAACGTCTTTCTTTTCTAGGAGTCTCATTGGCTGCGCGATTTTGCTAAAGTCTTTGACGAAGCGTCTGTAGTAGCCTGCGAGTCCCAAGAAAGATTTTATTTGTGTCGGGGTTTTCGGGACAGGCCAATCTTTAATGGCAGAAATCTTTTTCGGATCAGGGGAAACACCATTCTCTGATATTACATGTCCCAAGTAGGCCACCTCCTTGCGAAGGAATTCGCATTTGTCCGGCTGCAACGACAATTTTGCTTCCCTAAGGCGCGCCATCATGCGTTCCAACTTGACACCGTGCTCCTGCAACGAGGAGGCGTATATGACAATATCATCGAGGTATACAAACATCTCTATTCCTTGAAGCCCTATCATAACTCTATCCATCAAGCGCTGGAATGTAGCGGGCGCGTTTTTCAGTCCAAACGGCATTCTTTTGTATTCAAAGTGTCCGTAGGGAGTGGAAAAGGCGGTTTTTTCGGAGTCTTGTTCGTCCATCGGTATTTGATGAAACCCGCTGGCCAAGTCAAACACGCTAAAATATTTTGCACCACCCAATTGGTCCAAAATATCCGTGATATTGGGCAACGGATATGCATCGCCTACCGTTTTTTCGTTCAATTTCCGGAAGTCTACCACCAGCCTCCAACGTTTGTTGCCTTTCGAATCATCCTTTTTCGGGACGATCCATATGGGTGAGTTATACGGGGATTCCGAGGGTTTCACTATTCCTGCGTCCAATAACTCGCTAACCTGTCGATTTATTTCGTCCTTATGTATCGGAGGAAATCTATACTGTTTCGTATTGACAGGAGCATCGTCTATCGTAGGAATTACGTGTTTGATTCTGCTTGTACCGCTCAGAGGTTCGTCAGGGATATGAAATAAGTGTTGGTGTTCGGTTATGATCTTGTCAACGTGCTCGCGCTCTTCGGTATTAAGATGTTCGAGTCGAAATAGGGGCCTCAATTTCTCCAATCTTTCTACATCATTTATATGTGTTTTATTGTCATTATTCAATCTATTTTGTACGTGCAAGACCCTTTTTGTTTCGGAAGCATGAAAATCTTGCACTCTCAACGGCGGAAGATATAGTGTGCGCTTCACATGCGAGGTATTTATCAACATTAGCTGGCATTGGTTTTTCTCAATGGTGACAAGGCAATTTCCTCCGAGGATTTCGTTTCCGAGGGTTAACCGTGGAATAAATCCTTCGCGAAGTGACGTTTTCCTGACTCGAACAACGACTTGAGTTTTCGAACGTTCCGCAAGTTCCACGTCACACGATGTTGTAAAGGGAATAATCAATTCGCCCAGTTTCATTTGTTCGCGATCAAAAGAGAGATCAGCTCTCGTGCGGGCCAAAAATTCAATTCCTAGGATTCCGTCTTGGGAAATATCAAATTCGTCGTCTACCAAATGAAATTTCACATCAGTTCCGAAAATGTTTATAATCAATGTACCGAGGGTGATCACGGTTTTATCTGTTATACCGGCTATTTCTATGGTTTCTGACTCATCGACAACAGTTCTCGATTGTTGTGTTATACATGTGTATTTTAATAAATTTATATCGGACCCCGAGTCCACTAAGAGATAAGCCGTTTTCTCTATAAATTGATCATTCTCTGCCTCAACCAACGGGGCTTTTTCGCGGGGGTTTTGTTGGTTACGGCAGTTGTAAATCCGCGAGTTTTTCCGGGTGTTGTTCGTATTCGCCCCCTCCGGTCTAGGGGCGCTTATTAGTTTTCCGAATTTCGATTTATAGTTTGGTTACCGACATTCTCGTTGCCCCCCGTATTTTGTCTATCGTTTTGAGGGCTTCGCGTATTTTGATACGATCTGTCTTGGTTTCGTGGGGGCCAGTATCTGTTAGCAGGGGAATATCGTGGGTCATTGCGATAATCGGACGTATCTCTGCGGTTATCATACCCGGGGCGTTTCCGACAATCAAATTTTACATGCCCAGGTTCGCGACAATAGTGGCAAATGACGTTGGTTTGGCGGACTTCGCGTATGTCGTTATCGCTGGAACGATTTCGCGGGTAGTTATCGTAGTGATCGTACCGGGGTCTCGGTGTGTAATTTGGCCGGTACCAATGGTCGCGGTTCCCGTACGTTTCCTCGTGCCTTCGTCCGTGAGTTCGCTCAATTTCACCTAACTCTATTTCAATGTCGCGAGCGGTATTAACTACCTGGTCTAGCGATGCATAATGCCCCATATTCATACGTGCTTCTATACTTGAGCGTAATCCGCGCCTAAACGATTTAATTGCGGTCGTTTCCGCGTACGCAATCAAGGCGATAGCCATTTGTGCTTCATTTTCCGCCCATAATTTGTCTCGTAACGCGTCGAAATCTTCACGAACTCGGGACGCGTAACCCATAACTCTCTCGTTTGGGCGTTGTCTAAGATTTGCTAACGCGGCTTGGAGGGCTTCGGTGCTGCGACAGTCGTCGTATGTACGAGATAATTCGGCGTAAAATGTCTCAGCTGTCGTGAATTCGCGATTACAGAAGGAGGAAAGGGCTTGCCCGAATAACTTAGTTTTAGCGATTTGAATAAAGCAGATCGTACTAAGCTGTGGGGTTAATTGTCGCGCGAGTTTCAAACTCATTATAAAGTCCCTAACCTTTATGTTAGTTCCCGAAAATTTAGGGATGGCATCTAGAGCATATTTCATCGAGACTTTACTACTATCCATAGTGTCGACGTCCATATTCGCGTCCTGTTGAGCCATTTTATTTAATTCTAACGCGACAGGGCTTTATATATTCTTCCAAAAACAGAAACAGAAGTCGACGATTGCAAGAGATTATCAATTTAGCAATATCTTAGCGAGTCTAAGCAAGTCTATTGTTCGAGATACATATATATTTTCACGCTTCGCAATACAGGTTAAATAACTTACAGGTTCGTAAACGGCATTACGGCGTGAAGATCCCTCGGAGGTTGACGGAAGTGGCGGTGACCAGATCCTGTTACCGATGATAGCGAAGGAGAGCTGTCTTGTAGAAATTTTGCACGCCGATCTCAGGATAAGAATCGTCTTCTTCTCAGTTTGGAGTTTACCCTGATCGTCTTCTTCTCAGATTGGAATTTACCCTGGTCGTCTTCTTCTCAGATTGGAATTTACCCTGATCGTCTTCTTCTCAGTAATGTCCTTTTAGCGGCTAAGTTATCCCACCGCTGTCACCAATTTTGTTACAACCGGGTTATGTAGGCAGCTTTTTTTTAGATAAGGACAGTTTCGGTTCTTCCCGGCTTGTAACGGTTTCGTAAATATCTCCCGTCTGTCTATTCTTTAGTGGTATAGTAAAATATAAGTACGATGAAGGCCTCTTTTGTAGTCCACGTATCTAAATATTCGTCGAGCGGTTTCCGAATAAATAGAGTAGAGGACAAGCGATCGATGTGGCTAAGTCGATAGCTCTAAGGATGGTAATATGTGAGGGTCCTTTGAATTGATTCACTCTCCGATTATACTACACTGTTTTTATTTATTTCATATGCTTCCGATGTTATACAGAATATCACTCGCGATTATAGTCAATACACACAGATTATTCCATAAATTCCAACTTACGATATATGAACAAAATGAGAAATGTTATTTATTAAACTACTTTATTTAATTACGTTACTAATTACGCGTGCTGGTACAGGAGAACAAACTTTGTTCTATTCAGAGATTAACAATGTTCACAGATCTATTCACGGATTGACAATGTTCTTATTCGATTCACTTATTTTCTCAGACAGACTTCCAGAGTGCGCAGCAACCGGAGATGTTGTCTGTACCAGACCCGAGCGTAAAGAGAGCGATCTTAGCTCTTGCTTCGACCTCCCGAGCTCTTACAACGGCGGCGGAGTGGGGGAAGCCGAGCCGAGCCGTAACATAACGAAGGCGAACTGGGCGCCCGAAGAGAAAGTTTCGAACTTTCTCGAACTTTCGAGATTTTTCTAGAACGACCACGTGTTCTCAAGGATTTTGTTTTTCCGTTTTATGCTTCTATTATTTATTACTTTATTAGGTTTAAAATTTCATTTTCATGATTGTGAAGTGTTTTTCTGAAACGTTTCTCATCATATTGCTTGCAGATGTTTTAACCGTCGAATATTTCCCGCTGAGATAATAAATTATGAATTTCTATTTTATGGCACTTTCAAACATTTAAACTCAAATGTACGTTTCTCTATTCTCACGTTTCTCTTTGTTATATGAAATGTTCGTTAGAACTTGTGCTATTTCCGACTTTCAGTTAACTTATTTTGTTTAAACAAATGCTGAGCAGTCTAATATTATTTATCGTTTTCAATTTGTTGTAATTTCATGCGTGGATCACGCTTGAATTTCGAAGTCACGTGTTATTTATTTTAATATTTGAACGCACGTGTAAATCGTTATATTATTTAAACTGATTGTGTTTTCAATAGTTTTATATTTTCCTATTACTTTATCTCACGTGGATCACGTGTTTTGTTTATCAACTTTGTGATTGCATTTGTTTAACATTATATTAAATAAGTTCTTTACTGTTAAACGTTATGACCGCGTATTAATTACAATTTCATTTTTAGTCGCGTTGATTTTACTTCTAATTTAACAAGTATATTTCAAATATTTATTTATTAGCAATATCGAGCAACAATTGTAAAAACACTTCTATTTTAACTTATTTTAAACTTTTAGATTGGATATCAGATACCCGACCTCGTGTGCCGTTTTTAAATTGAATTGATCATTAGTTAACAAGTTTTAACAACAAACGGAATAACAATTACATTTGGTATTTACATACTCACTCGAATATATGCTCATTTCATTTCCACTGCACGCATACGCGCTTTCGTTACACGCTTTTAAATTGTTATACATTGTTTCGTTTAACTCTGACATGGAACTTACTGTTTCTATTACTTGTTTATTTATTACTTAATTAATTTATTCAGAACAACGCGATTGCTTTTATTAGAACTGAAAGTACAGGAAGTTACAGGAGTAGCTATCTTGGAAAAAGGATACAGGGCGCTGCCATATTGGATTTACACGGAAGCGGCCATATTGAAAATACATCGATGGGCGCTGCCATATTGGATTTACACGGAAGCGGCCATATTGAAAATACATCGATGGGCGCTGCCATATTGGATTTACACGGAAGCGGCCATATTGAAAATACATCGATGGGCGCTGCCATCTTGGATTTTGAGGACTTAGAATATTTCTTGGGATGATTTTAAGAATTTAAGGGAAGTGTTTGGTCGATGCCGCGATACAAAGTAAAAAGGAAAAAAATAGTAGGCATCACGGTGTTGGGATGTAACACCCCCCTCCGTACGTTTGAAGTTCCATCTCAAATTACAATATAACTATATTCGCATCTTTACGCACTTACAAGATATAGTTATCTTCCTAGGTGAGCAGATTCAACAAAAATTTCCTTCACACAACGTGTTTCTCTTCGTGAAGGTCGTACTCATGCTGATCTGAACATACTCGCGCTTCATTCTTAACATAACTACTTCTAATGGTACTCGCGTTGAATCGATGTTATAAATTTGCACTTATTTTCTAATTCTACGGACAACAACAATGATTAAGATTATTATAATAATTATTCCCACGCCAATCGGCGGGTATCTGTAAAGATCTGATATCAACGACTTGTATTTGTTCTTATGTTCGCTTGTTATATCCCGCGAGGCTTTGATCACTTCGTTCAACTTCGCGGTTTCTACGCCTAGATCAAGGTCTAAGTAACTATTGTTATGAACTACGAGATTTATCACTGAGCTTATGGTATCATTGCTGAAACCCAATTCTGCAATAGATCTTGTAATATTTATCTTCACGTCTGAAATCATTGTTTTTGCCGTGTTTGTTGTCTGGTTTCGCGGAGTCTCGTATATAAAATCCCTGGATTCAATTCTACAATTATTCGTTAAATTCAATTGACCAACGTCCTTTAATATTTCCACGGCCTCTGTGTTATTACAACTTATTTTGACCTCCTCTGATTGATATAATGAATAATATACTCTCAGAGGGTCATAAGAGCGAATCCAGTGATTTTTGGAGGTTTTCATTATCCTAACATCGCATTCAAAGAGAGACTCCGGTTTTATCAAAAACAAAAGTTTTATTTCGCACGGGGAAGTTTTCGATAGCTTTTTGAGCACGCTTGGTCTATTACAAATCTTTTCGCCGCGTATAGTTTTACAGTTTCCGACTTCTGTTTCTGTTATGCTGGAATAAACTTGGTTAAATTCATCTATCAAGTAGAAGCGCGTCACCGGCTTAATATACATTCTGCCTAATGCCGTTTGCATGGGGATTGATCGTGTTTCGTAAAGTCCATATGGTGCGGACAATTTTCCCGGGATCGCAATTAAGTAAATCAATTTATCGCGATCCATACCCACGTTTATTTCGGCGACCTTGGTAAAATCGTCAAATGATTGAACGAAAATCGGGTTCTGGATACTGAACGGAGGTTTCAGCATTATTGCGAATACTTCTCTAAGTCTTAAGATCTTGGGGTGCAAAATCCCCTTTTTCGCGAACAGGATTGCATTTAAAACGTCATTGAATTCCGTTCCCAATATATCGACAGAAGTTTCCAGCTCACTCAGTATCGAACTCAACTTTTGTTCGTGCGCAAGTTTAACGATCGCTTCTGAATTAGCAGCGGTGTAGTTACCCATTGCGTTCATTTGTACTGCCAGTTCTTTGTATAAAACTCTATATTTCGCGGCGTGCGACTCTAATTTTTTAAACCCCTGTTTGATAATCAATGTCTGATTCGCGAATGCGGATTGTAATTTATTTATCGCGATTTCATTACTTTCGATGGACGCCTCGAGGTCTTCGAGATCTTTTTCATTTAAAGTACCGTACAGGACTTTTCCGAGATCGCCCAAAAAGGAAAGCGGCGCGCCTCGTTTACGTTTATTTTTTCCTGGTTCGATTATCGTCCTCAAATTTTCTCGTGTTTCTTTGACGTTTCTAATTCTCTCTTCGATTAGTTGCATGCGGTTACGCGAAATTTGTGGGTACTTATTGCTAATATTATATGTACAATCCGCTAGTTCTAGGTACCTGTCATTCAACTCGCCCAAGTCCACGAAGTGTACTAGCCGAGCTGATTCTTGCACGAGGAACGCAGTCGTGCATTTCTCAATCAGAATCCCTGAGTCAAACCCGACAGCAGAGCTTCCTGACAACCAGAGGGTGGTCGTCATGAGGACGAGTTGCCATCTGAAACGATAGCTAGCTTGAGGTGGTCCCTATGTACTACCTTATCTTGGTTCTTAAGTCTAATTCTAACATTATTACTCGGCAAAATTTCTAAAACTTCGTATGGTCCGCTATACTGTGAGTCTAATTTTCCCTCACGCACGTGTTTGATTAAATACGCACGATCTCCGACCCTCAAATGGTTTTCGCGTGCTTTCCTGTCGTAGTACTGTTTTGATTTCAGCTTCGCGGAATTAAGGTTATCGATCGCGATTTTCCTCAGGCTTGCGAGTGTCTGCGCGAGATTGTCCGCGTAGTCTTCATACGTTTGTCCCTCGAGGGGAATTGGTAAGCTAGAGGGAATTAATGCCTTTTTACCGTATACCAGTTCATGGGGCGTAAACTTTGTTCCCTCGTGTACACTTGTATTGTACGAGAACATACAGAAATCGATCAAGTCATCCCAATTGTCTCTATTATCATTCACGTAGTGCTTCAGGTACTCTATTAGCACATGGTGGCTTCTTTCGAGACTGCCATTGCTCTGTGGATGGAAGGCCGATGTCCTAAATTGTTCTATATCAAACAACTTTGCGACTTTTGTCATGACCGATCCTATAAAGGCTTGTCCCTGGTCTGTTAGCACAGCTTTCGGTGCTCCGTATACGGTGATTAGTTTTTTTGAAAAGGCTTTCGCGACAGACACGGCATCAGCTCTACGCAATGGTTTTGCAATGCACAACTTTGTTAGCAAGTCTTGCATCGTCAAGATATACCGGTTGCCTCTCTTTGTTTCGGGTAATGGCCCGACAATGTCAAGAGCGACCTTATCAAATGCATTTTGAGGGGTGTCAGTTATAATCATAGGGTTCTTGGGCTTTAAGCGCACCAATTTCTCCTCCTGGCAGGATTTGCATCGCGAAATAAACGATTCGACGTCGCGTTTCATCCCGCTCCAAGTATACTTTTCTTTAACCCGGTTATATGTCTTTGCGATGCCTTTATGACCGCCAATTAGCGACGAGTGGCATTCCTTCAGTATAATTTCTTTCTCCTCCTCACTCGGTTCCACTAATTTATTTAGACAAATGTATACGCGAATTTTTGTTTTCGCGAAATGTGTGCGTATCCACTGGAGAATTTTTCTCCAGCTTATTCGACAAGTTAAAAGGTCGTGTTTTGAAATACTGATTTGGTCTATTTTTTCGTGTTCGGCGGCTTTTCGTAATCTTTTAA
>JABFPC010000166.1:0-10542 GCA_022817565.1 Chromoteleia sp. ZL-2020
ATGTCGCATGTTTACCGCAATTTTCAGAAGAAATACAACTTGAGATTTAATATTATTGCTGGTATTGTAAATCTTAAGCACGCCTTTTAGTTAATCTTGATTTTAGTCATCCTCCTTTCCTTTTTTTTATCGCTTGATTCGCAGCAGGTCTTGCTTTTGAATGCAACTCACCTTAGTTTGAATGTTTAAGAAATTTACTAAGCAGAAAAAAAGGCAAAAGATATCCCGTGTTAGCTAGTTGTCACTCTCTAATCCTGCAAATTGGCGTTCTATACTGTCTTAAACGCTTTATAAGCGCGTTTCAGCTTATATAGGTAAAAACCCAGAAATGTTGTGAAGACATAAGGTGCACATAGTGCAAAAAATTAAAAATAAGACGCCAATTACGTAATACTGTTGTCGTTTAATCTGCACAGACTGAAGATAAATGAATACCTCCAGTACCATGATAAGGGGGCTGGCGGAGTTTGTCAAGGAAGTTTTTCGTTTCTAACGGTTGTTAACGCGCTGCCAAAAACTATGCAAGAAATCTATTGAAATCGCGTATATCAATCGTTGTAAAATCACACAATTGCTCTGTAGAGCTATGCCCTGTAATAATTACTATACCATTTTGCTCAGAGCGTATTGAGATTAGGTTCAGCACTAATTCACACGTTGCGCTATCAAGATTACAAAATGGTTCATCTATCAGCCAAACGTTTGCATTAGAAATCAAGAGGCGAGCAAGCGCAACTCTCCTTTTCCAGCCTGCAGAAAGTTCGCCATATCTAATATTAAGTACAGGTTGCAACTGCAAGCAACAAATAGCTGCCACAATCAATTCCCTAGTATTTCGTATTCCTGCCCAGAATTCTACGTTTTGAGCAACAGTTAAGCTATCTTTACAGGCATTCTTATGGCCTATATAGACCATGGAAGGTATATAGGATTTTGGATCATCATATATGTCTTTTCCGCAGTGCCTTATATTGCCTGATACCGGCGGTAAAAGTCCAGATAAACTTCTAATTAAGCTGGTTTTACCACTACCATTTGGACCAGTGATTAGAATCTTTGATTTTGGCTCAGCTTTAAAACTGAGATTTTTAAATAGTACCTTATTATTACGCGCGCAGGATAAATTTTCACATTCAAGCATTTACTGGACCTCCAAAGAGGATCCAGAACCCAGATACTTTAGGTTGCAATTTGTAGGTAGTTTGCACAACGAATGATGTCATGCAAGTAGCTGACACTGGAATCCAGTTTTTTTATACAATTGCTTGGTTGCAATTGACTCTTCTGAATCCCAGACAGGGATGGCATGGGATAATGCAGGAAGTCTAATGTTTGTTAAGCACATTTGCAAGCAAAGCTTGCTGGATCCCAGTGTCACGCACTGGGATGACACCCTTGTGTTTGAGGCAAAACTGGCTATAACATTCAACACAATACAAGAAATTTAATATCAGAAAGCAGGTTATATAATGGATACATCATCTGCCCTTCCCCTTATGTTTACCTTGAGTTGAAGCCTGAGCTTTTACAAACAGCTCCCAAAATCCTTTCTGGCCGCCTTCTCTATGTATCAATTGTGCAAAACGCTGCATTAAACCATTACCCATCATAACCATCTTTGTCCATTTACCTACCGGTTTTGCTATGTCAACTATTTCTGGATCTTCTTTATAAACTTGCACATCTTTTTGTTTCTCGCGTAACGTTTCTTGTTGTTTTAGCAACTCTTTTTGCTTATTTTTTTGATATAATTCATTGAATTTTCTGTCTTCTTCCCACTCTTCTTTAAAAACTTTTCTAGGAAATATGATTTTTCTAATGCGATTTTTGTATATTTTTCTCAAAAAGAGAAATACTGCAGCTACAGCAAGTAATGTTACGCTATATGTTATGATCTGTGCAAATGGCATTTCTTGTATCTAATTCATTAAAAACACCCTTATCATTATACCATAATTATAGAAATTGTGCAATTTTTTTGCGGGTAAAGACAGTATAAAAGCAACACTGCTCTATTTCGTAAATTGGACAAATATCTGACGAATGGGCTTGTATGTAATAAGGTTTATTTCTATACTTTTTAAAGAATTTAGAAGTGAAACAAATATGAACTGCTACAAGACTCACACGTGTGAAGAATTAAGGAAGAATGATGTAGAAAAGGAAGTTACCCTTTCTGGATGGTTATACCGTAAGCGCGATCACGGTAACCTAATTTTTGTTGATTTAAGAGACTTCTATGGAATCACTCAACTAGTATTTAATAATGACAAAGACTTTTTTGATGAGATATCAAATTTAAAATTGGAGAGTGTAATTACTGTTACAGGAATAGTTGAAGCTAGAACTGAAGATACGGTAAACACCTCTATCGCAACCGGGGAAATTGAGGTTGTAGTTAGCAATTTGCACGTTGAATCGGAAGTCGAGTTCCACCGTGATGAAGAAATAGCGAAAGAAGAAAGAAGTATATTAGCGAGCATTGCTGGCGAACAAGAATATCCGGAAAATATGAGATTTAAATATCGTTTTCTTGATTTAAGGCGTGAAAAAGCCCGTAACAATATTATTCTGCGCTCACAAATTATTGCAGAACTCCGCAAGCTCATGATAGAGCAAGGGTTTTTGGAAATTCAGACTCCAATACTTACTGCTTCGTCCCCTGAAGGTGCACGTGATTATTTAGTACCGAGTAGACTAAATCCTGGTAAATTCTATGCATTGCCGCAAGCTCCGCAGATTTTTAAGCAATTGCTCATGGTCTCAGGGTTTGATAAATATTTTCAAATTGCACCGTGTTTTCGTGATGAAGACGCAAGGGCTGACCGTTCTCCGGGAGAGTTTTATCAGCTAGATCTTGAAATGTCTTTTATAACTCAAGAAGACATCTTTCAGATTATTGAGTCTACCTTATATAAAGTGTTTGCTAAATTTTCTCGTAAGTCTGTTGATAAAGATTTTCCACGTATTACATATAAAGAGGCAATGCTCAAATATGGTTCTGATAAGCCAGATCTGCGTAATCCACTATTAATCAACGATGTTACAGAAATTTTCCGTGATTCAGGGTTCAATATTTTCAAAAGCAATATTGAGCGTGGTATGGTAGTGAGAGCCATCCCTGCACCTAAGACAGCAGAGGAACCACGCAGCTTCTTTGATAAAAAAATAGAACATGCGCAAAAAGAATTCGGTGCTAAGGGTCTTGGATATATAACGTTTGATAAAGATGGAACTACGAAAGGCCCAATTGCTAAATTCCTCGATGACAATAGGCTAAACTACATAAGAGAAGTAACGAATGTAGGGACTGGAGATAGTGTGTTTTTTGCTTCTGACAAAGAGAATGAGGCAGCAACAATTGCAGGGAAAGTGCGCACTCTTTTAGGGTCAGAACTCAGTCTTATAGATGACAATATCTTCAAGTTTTGTTGGATCATTGATTTTCCCTATTTTGTATATGACGATAAAAGTAAAAAAATCGATTTCTTCCATAACCCATTCTCCATGCCACACGGTGGTCTGAAAGATTTAGAGGAAAAGAATCCACTGAATATCCTTGCTTACCAATATGATCTCGTTTGTAATGGAATAGAACTGTCAAGCGGGGCAATTCGTAATAATAAGCTGGATGTAATGTACAAAGCTTTTGCCATTGCAGGTTATAGCCGGGGAGAAGTTGATACAAAATTCGGCGCACTTGTACGTGCATTCAGATTTGGTGTTCCCCCTCATGGTGGAATAGCACCAGGGATTGATAGAATGGTTATGCTACTTGCCGATGAACCAAACATTCGTGAAGTAATCTGTTTTCCTATGAACCAGCAAGGTGAAGATGTTCTAATGGATGCTCCTTCTAAGGTAGATAGTAAACATTTACGTGAATTATCCTTGAAGGTTTGAATAAAAATTTTTATAGTGGGGTGTGGTAAACCGGAAGTCATGAACAATATTCAAAAAGCAATACTATCAAGCATAATCTGTAACATGATTATATGGTATGAGTTAACTCTATTTGGAGTGTTAACACACATAATAAGTGACGTTTTTTTTTCATCAGAAAGTGATTACATAAAAAAAATCAAATTTCTTGGCAGTTTTGCAATTGGATTTGGATTTAGACCACTTGGTGCATTTATTTTTGGTTACATTGGAGATAAATACGGCAGAAGGAAAATTTTGCTGACTTCTGTAATATTAGCTTCGATATCGTCTACTGCAATTGCGGTTATACCAAGCTTTAAAGAAATTGGAATATTTTCTCCTATACTGCTTCTGCTTTGTAGAATAACACAAGGAATGGCAGCAGGTGGAGAAACGAGTATCAACTCGGCTTTTTTAATAGAGCATTCAAGCGATAAAAAAAATCTAGGCTTTCTAGGGAGTATGAAGCCTTTTAGCGGTGCGCTTGGTTCTCTTACATGCTTTGTAATGATAGCTATTTGTAAAAAACTCACAGGTGAAAATTATGAAATTTGGGGCTGGAAGCTGCCCTTCTATTTCTGCTTCATTATGGGCATAATAGGCTTTTTAACAAGATATATAATGGAAGAGAGCTTAGCATATAAAACACACGATAAAAATAAAAGCTTATCTCATTCTCCATTTTTAGAATTAACCAGGGACTATAAAAAAGTATTTATGATAGCAATTGGGCTTGGTATCGCTCAAAATGCAATCGTTTATTCGGTAATAATGTTTTATAACATATCTGTAAAAGCGCTTACTCTGTCAGGTATTGATATTAAAAATGTAGTAAGGATTATAGTTGAAATTACATTTGGAGCGTCTGCAGTGCTGTTTGCAATACTGTCTGATAAAGTTGGAAGAAAAAATGTAATGATTCCTACATTAGTAGCTCTAGCTTGCGCCGGTTTGCCGGCGCTTTCGCTATTATCATATGATAACCACTATATTGTAACGCTCACTTTTCTATTGATAAGCGTACCGATAGGTGCATCTTTTGGAATATACAATTCTCTGGTCTGCAAGTTATTTCCAACGAAAGTTAGGTGCACGGGCTTTAGCCTCGCACATAACATATCTGCAGGAATATTTGGTGGCCTTTCTCCATCCATATGTATGTGGCTTATAGAAAAAACCGAAATAAAACTTGCAGCAGGCATTTATCTTACTACCTGCGCATTAATTAGCCTAATATCTGTGCTTCAAATTAAAGCCAAAGACAGAAAAGTTGATTGGTGAAATCGTTTCAGTCGAAAAATAGCGCTTCAATGAATTTTTCGATGTGTTTAGTGATAGGAGCGGTGATAGTGATTTCTTTATTATTTGGCAGTTTTAAAGATAAAGAATGCGAATGAAGGTGAATTTTATTTGCTATCCCATCAATAAAAGCTTTTTTACCACCATATTTACCGTCACCAAGAATAGGGCAATTTATATGAGCTAAATGTGCACGTAACTGATGGGTTCTGCCGGTAATTGGTTGTAATTTTAAATAAGCAACATTGTGTTTGGATTTTGCTATAATTGAAAAATGCGTAGTGGCATTCTGAGGTGAATTTTCATCAACGACCACTTTTTCTTGACCTGAAACATATTTTTTCACCAATGGATAGTCTATTGTTCCACTATCCTTGCTCGGTATGCCAGAAGTTAATGCTAAATAAGTTTTTTTTACTCTTCGTCCTTTAAATTCTTCCATAAGGTATCTGGCAACATTAGCGTTGCGTGCGAATATTATCACTCCACTCGTATCTCTATCTAGCCTATGGACAATTTTAAATGTTTCTCCCTCTCTTATTTGGTCAAGCAAATCACTCATGCTAATCTTTACTTTTACGCCACCTTGAACGATGACCCCTGCGGGTTTGTTTATAGCTAGTATATATTCGTCTTCATATAATATGTTCTCTCTTAGTAGATTCACTAACTTTTCATTATATTTGCGATCAGAATTAGCGTTTTCAATATAATTCAAGTGCTTCAGCGTTATAGTTTGCCCAGAATTCACTCTATCACTGGACTTTGCTTTGCAATCATCAACTTTGATTAATCCTTTCCTTAAAGATTTTTCAATTACAGATTGCTTTAGATCAGGAAAGATTCTTCTGATGTACCTATCCAGCCTAACGTTATCGTCTTCTATTAATATGATTTTTATACTTTGTAGCATTCCATTACTTATAATGAATATCTAGTGAAATGTCAATTATTGGTGTCATTCCAGTGTCAAGCACTGGAATGACACCGAAGGGGCTACTGCCGTCATAAAGGAACCAGTGTCAGCTACTCGGATGACAGGAGAAGAAGACTACTGAGATGACAGCTAGCCTGACAACCGTCATCCCGCTACTTGTTAGCGGCCGAGATACCGCGAATGAATCGCGGTATGACGGTTCGCGGCGGCATGACGTAGAGCTTGCGTTAGCTATACTTTTATACTCACCAACTCAGCTGGATCCAAGTAGTCAGAGCACTGGAATGACAAGAAGAGGAGGTTACTTGGATGACATCGTTTACTATACAATGTTTGTACAGTTCTGGATAAAAAAATTAGCTAACAAATTTATAAACATCAGTATACAGCTCATCAACGCTTGGTTCTTTACTATTTTTGGCAAAATCTTCCGACTTTTTTACTAAATCACGTATTTCCTTATCAATTACTTTGCACTCTTCTTCTGAAGCAATTTTATTATCTGTTATGTATTTCTTTAAAGTGCCTATAGGGTCATGATTTTGCTTCATATCTTCAACTTCTTCTTTTAAGCGATAAGTAGCAGGGTCTGACATTGAGTGACCGCGATATCGATATGTCTTCATTTCAAGCAGGATAGGCCCTTTTCCGCTGCGTGTGTGTTCCGCTGCTTCGCTTGTAGCCGCATAAACAGAGAAAAAATCCATTCCATCAACTTGTTTTCCAGGAATACCAAAACTTTCTCCTCTTTTATATAACTCTGTTACTAAAGTTGATCTTTGCACGGAGGTTCCCATTGCGTATTCATTATTTTCTATGATGTAAACCACAGGCAACTCCCACAAAGATGCCATATTAAATGATTCATATACTTGTCCTTGATTTGCAGCACCGTCGCCAAAATATGTAAATACCACGTTATCTTTTTTCTTATATTTATTAGCAAATGCTATTCCTGTGCCAATTGGAACTTGTGCTCCCACTATTCCATGCCCGCCGAAGAATTTTTTTTCAACGTCAAATACGTGCATCGAACCACCTTTACCTTTCGAGCATCCAGTTTCTTTGCCGGTAAGCTCTGCCATTACAACATTTTGATCAGAATCACATGCGAGCATTAAGCCATGGTCTCTATAACTTGTGATAAAAGCGTCACCTAATTTTGATGCAGCTTGAGTTCCAACTGCAACCGCTTCTTGTCCTATTGATAGGTGACAGAACCCGCCTATTAATCCCATCCCATATAATTGTCCTGCTTTTTCCTCAAATCTGCGTATGAGTAGCATTTTCTTGTAGAATTCAATCACCTGTTCTTTAGTGAAATTTTCTGCTTTCATATTGGTTTCTTTTTTATTAAACTAAGATAATATCAGAAATTTTTAACATTTTATAATAAATCTCAATGGATTACTACCACTGGCTTGAGGCTTTTCACGTTATCTCCGCCATTATGTGGATGGCAGGTATGCTTTATTTACCCAGGCTTTATGTCTACCATGCAACTGTAAAACCGGGATCGGAAAATGATAGCTTGCTTCAAACAATGGAAAAGAGGCTACTTAGATATATCATAAACCCTGCAATGCTTTTCTCACTTGGTCTTGGAATCACACTAATGGTTATTAGGGAAGCATATCGTGAAGGATGGTTTCATGTAAAAGCATTTGCAATACTTTTGATGTTAATTATTCATATGCTACTTGCAAAATATAGGAAAAATTTTGCAATGGGTTCGAATAAGAAGTCACATATTTATTTTCGTGTTTTAAATGAAGCAGTGACAGTATTGATAATAGTTATAGTTATTATGGTTGTTGTAAAACCTTTTTGACTGACCTTACCAAAAAAAAGCAGAAAGCTCGTATCTGTTCAGATGCATGGCTAATGTACAATACTGAAATAAAAATTCCAGTGCTCCCTTTCTTGTCATCCCAGTGCTTGACACTGTGATCCAGCTTTCTTTACAAATTCACCAAAAGTGCTTCATTCTATAACGCAAAACCCATACTCACCAAACTCAATGCATTACTTGCAATTAAGTTTCCTGGATGCCAGTGTCAAGCTACTCGGATGACACCATTCTTTTTCCTGGATCCCAGTGTCAAGCACTGGGATGACAAGAAGAGGGCACTGCCCTCTTGGATGGAAGCCAGTGTTAGCTACTTTCATAACACCCTGACAACCGTCATCCCGCTACGTGTTAGCGGGATCTAGAGATACCGTGATGGTATGACGTAGGGGTTGCCGAGAACTTGTCATCCCAGTGCTTGACACTGGGATCCAATTTTCCGTACAATCTTATCAAAATCTATTGTGCTTATTTGTAAACAAGTTCACTAGCGTCACGCGCTGGTCTGTTAGACATTTACGTGTAGGGTGAAGAAATTTTGAAAAAAACATACCAAATATGAAAGGCCTATATATTAAAACTTACGGCTGTCAGATGAACGTTTATGACTCCGTTTTAATGGAAAATATAATTAAACCTTTGGGGTTCAACGTTGTTAGTGATGCAGGAAAAGCTGATTTGGTGATACTGAACACTTGCCATATTAGAGAGAAGGCAGCAGAAAAACTTTACTCAGAGCTTGGGAAGATTCATTCATTACGAAAAGAAATGACTATAGTGGTGGCTGGGTGTGTAGCGCAAGCAGAGGGAGAAGAAGTATTCAGAAGGGCTCCTTTTGTTGATATTGTTGTTGGTCCGCAGAGTATCGCTACTTTACCGGAGCTGATAGTCAAAGCAAGCAGAAGTAAAAGTCACATAATAAACACTGATTTTCCTGAAGTTGCAAAGTTTGATAAATTGCCAGATGAATGCTATGGCAATAGCCAGGGGTCCTCTGCGTTTCTTGCCATACAAGAAGGTTGTGATAAATTTTGTACGTTTTGTGTAGTGCCCTATACTCGTGGAGCTGAGTATTCACGGCCAGTAAATGAAATATTTCGTGAAGCATTGAAATTAGTTGCAAATGGGGCAAATGAGATCAATTTGCTTGGTCA
Organism: Chromoteleia sp. ZL-2020; assembly: GCA_022817565.1. NCBI lineage: Eukaryota > Metazoa > Arthropoda > Insecta > Hymenoptera > Scelionidae > Chromoteleia > Chromoteleia sp. ZL-2020. Next base: position 9,164 of record JABFPC010000166.1, read on the forward strand.
GAATGTCAATGCTTACCATGGGGAGTGCGAAGGGGAAGTGTGGGATTTAGGCAAATTAATTAGTCATATTGCTAAAATTGAAAAGCTAGAGAGGATTCGTTATACAACTTCTCATCCAAGAGATATGCATGAATCTCTTTACTTGGCACATGCGGAAGAGCCAAAACTCATGCCGTTTGTTCACCTGCCTGTGCAGTCTGGTTCGAATAAAATATTGCGCGTGATGAACAGGAAACACACTGCAGAGGAGTATTTGGAAATAATAGACAGATTTCGCAAATTGAAACCTAAAATCGAATTTTCTTCTGATTTTATCGTTGGTTTTCCTGGAGAAACCGAAAAAGATTTTGAAGAAACTATGAAATTAGTAGAAAAAGTTAGATATGCTCAGGCTTATAGTTTTAAATACAGCCCAAGACCAGGCACACCGGGAGCGGAAAGAAAAGATCAAGTACCAGAAGAGGTTAAAACAAAGCGCCTTCTTCGTTTACAGAAATTAATTAGTAAGCAACAACTTGAGTTTAACCAGAGTATGGTAGGCAAAACTATACCTGTTCTATTTAGCGATAAAAAAGGTAAACACCAAAACCAAATTATTGGTAAAAGCCCATATATGCAATCAGTGTGCATTGATGACCCTGAAGATAAATACAGGGACAAAATAGTAAACGTGAAAGTGTTGGAAGCTCGGCAGAATAGTTTGCTGGGGTGTGCCTTTCACTGATTTTAAGCAGCGTTAAATATAAGTCTTAAGCAATGAGTATTGAAAAAATGCAATTAATAAGTTATTAATGTAACTAATTTATAAAATTAAATGTTGTAGAGAAAGAAATATGATGCCAAAGTTCAAAAAGACCAAGAACGAAAAAAATATAACCTATAAGCTGGCAGGTGATCAGGATAATTTTACAAATGAAGATAAAAAAAGCTTTTCAAGCTATTAAAGAAGATAGAAAACGGTAAAAATATTAGTGAAAAATTTAATAAATCTAATTACAACACACAGAAACTTCTTACAAAAAAAATAATTTACAAGGATGAGGAAAAGGAAGGGACTCTGACGCTACTGTGCCAATCTATGTTCTATAAAAATAATCAAGCTTTTGAGGAGCTTTTACAAGAAGCAATAAATCAAGGAATTTTACAGGATGTTCTTAGTGAGGAATTGACCCAAAAATTGCCAAATGGTCTAACAATAACTTACACGGCACTGGTATCCTGCATGGAAAATAGTAAAGCTATTAGAACAGTTCTAGGCTCTGTGGACAAAAAATATGAAAAGAGAGGAAAAGATGGTAGTTTAGCCTAATAGGTAAAAAATGGAGAAACTACCATATGCAATATTACATCAAAGAGGAAAATTGGAAACAAATTTTAGA
>JABFPC010000167.1:0-10524 GCA_022817565.1 Chromoteleia sp. ZL-2020
CGCGTACAAAGAAAGTTACTTACCATACGGCTTAGAAAAAATGTGGTAGATAAATATATCTTTTGAAAGTTAATTTATAAATAACGAAAAAAAAAATAACTTTTCCCCCTTTCTTAAAAGTATAATTATTTTCATTTATATGTTTTTATTTGTATTTATTTTCAATTTTTTTTTATCATTTTTTATTTTTTTTTTTTTTTTTTTTTTTTTTTGTATTATTCATTTATTTTAAATTTTGTTTTAAAAAATACTTTTTCAAATTAATGAAAATATTTTAAAATTTTATTTTATGTTACATTTGCCAGCGCCATCTTAGCGTCATTTTCTTACAATGTCAATTTGGATAAAAATTTCTACCAAATATTGAAGCAGAAGTTTCTACGGAATATCCAATGGCTGTCATTATGCACAAGTCTTATGTTTGGAATAAGGTTTCTTTAACTCCCTAGATTCCTTTAAACGGGATTAAACCACCTATACGCAATAAGAGATGATTTGGAAAACGTAAAAACTCGCGTAAACACACTGCACGGTGAAGTGGCCTACGATGTGTTGCAAACGGAAGTAATAAATAGCCAAGATAATGCCGAGCTCTGCTCCAATGCCGGTTTCTGCCCGGATCCAGACAAGCTCTTCTGAAAAAACTTTCAAAACGGTTTGCACTTTTCCAACAAGCAGGCCGATAAGATGGAAAATAAGCTTGACAATCTGCCGCGTGAACTAGCCGAACTGAAAGACTTAACTAGCTTTTGCTTTCCTGTCGTTCTTTAATTCAGCTGATTAAACAAAAGCGTCAAGAGCCCGCGCTGATGATAATTTGTTTGTTTAAATCTTTTTTGTTTAAAACTACTATGGTAAACCAAAGCTAGTCTCCTCATCGATACCTACAATGTCGGTCGAACCAACCATGCCAACAACTGAGAAACCACGCTAACTTACCACGGCCTTGATCAAGTGAAGCAGATCGAATTTGACTACGAGTTTGGTATTGGAGGATACCATGCAGGAGGTTGCATGGTTATGATATTTACCTGAAAGTCGTAGTACCCATTTTGCCCTAGTTGTGGCTTGCCCATTCACAAGTTTGAATTTTGCACCACCTGCGGCCTGCAAATTCGAAACATTTCCGAAGAAATTCACTTAATATAACCATATATTTAACTAATTATCAGCTACTCCACTTTGTATGGTCAGAGTAAACATTTTCACCAGATCTAAGAGTGCCCCGGGCAAATATTTCCGCTTACGAAAGCACGCAGAATATCAGAGAGGACCCAACTTGCGTTTAAAAATTTAATTTATTTCAAGCATATTTTGTGTTGTAGAAACTAGATTTCAGCCCTTCTGTCACTTCTTGTTTACCAGCCTGTATGATTGTATAGAATACACATGTTTTTCTTATCAATTATTCCATCATACCACCGCAATTATTAACTTATCACTCTCATATCAAGATGATGTCAACACCGTGTCAACACCGTGTCAACACCGTGTCAACACTGTCAATTAACGTACCAACCGAATCTACTCAGTGCCAAAAAAATAAGGACAAAGATTTGCGTAAAGATTTTGTCTGCTGTAAACTTCGTTAATTTCTCCCAAGGAAATCGATAGATTCCGATAACTCCAACTTTACCAGCTACGTATCAGATGTGAATTAACCTCACGCCGATGCTTATATAGATCTCTAATGCGGCTTGTGTAATTGTTATCGTCCACTGGATTCACAGCTAATTATTTCATATAAGGAATGACTAAAGTTTAATTATGCGTGATTTCAAAAATGTTACGAGTTCTCATACAAAATAATTCAACTAGGTAAATACTGGGCCAACGTGAATGTAATAAATTTGGAATCATAACTAATTAATTTTATATAATCTATGAGTGGGCTGAAAATGAGAAAGTCACATTCAGTACGATATATGATATAATTAAAAAAGTATCGATTCAGATACAGATATCAATTATTGAAATGTACAGCAAACTGATAAAAATGATTTCAAGCTCCTATTACGTATTTACTACTTAAATATAAATTATGCAATGTTTAACTGCGGAAAATGTTGTACATTATTAATGTTTACAATATCTTCTTCTCTGAAACATAAATATATATTTAATTATCATTATTTAAATTGACTAATTAAAAAGATAAAAGATAATCATAGAAGAAATAAAGAAATAATGATCACGTTGCCATTTTCCAATTATACGATTAAATTCGCATTTCGTTACGACAGAACGACAAGCAATTTGACCGAAGAGGAGGACTCCCCCTATATTCCGCACACGGATAATAAAAAAATGGAAAAAAGATCAAATGAAATTTATCTCTCAATTAACGTCCAGCTGCGTACCATCAACTCGTATATATTTATAACCCTGCTCTCGTTCGTGTTTCTAAATACTTGAACCCACTTTTTCCTCCTTATACATACTTATTCGAAACAAAATGCTCTCTCCCCGACGCGAACAACGCCCCAAATCGTCATTATTTTCCTCGCATACGTGTCACGTGTTTACAAGTGGTAGCCGGCGAGTGGCGCGTCGTAAATCGGATTCGTCAGGATGCCGGAGGCACGCGGCACCGGCACCCGGGCAATAAATTAGCCGCGTATTCTCGGCACGGGAGTACCGCGCGGATGACGAAAAAGCGGCTAATTCGGGTCGGCGCGTACCCTTTTTCTTCGGCTTTGGCGCGCGGCGCTTGGCGCGCCCCGGCGTGTCGAACACGCGGCCGGCATCCGGGCGCTCGGCTCGGGCGGAATATTTCTAAAACGGGACCACACAAGGGACCTCGATCTCGCCAAGAATTCGCGTTGAATAATCGTACCCCTGACCATAGCCGCGGCCAAAAGCGGCGCGACAGCCGGACGGACGCCTGCGGTTGGCCGCCGTCCCGAAAAGCCAATGCCCCGGCGCGCTCGTTTCTCGTCTCGCTCGCACTCGTTACTCGCGCATTGTTTTCGATGCATAAAAAGTTGCGATTCAAATGACGGGCATTCAAACTTGGAGATTCGTGCCAACCCGGCAAAACTTGCGGCTTTGCGTGGGCCGGGCAAAGCGATTTCGCATTGAAAGGGACGAGAGGGATGGAGGAGTTCTCGAGGTATTAGCACAAATTACTTTGAAACCATCGAGTCAAATTGCCGACTCGCTTTTCCCTTTAACCCATTGTCTGCTGGAAAATGGGACGGCACTGTAAACATCGTTTCTAGCACGTCGAATGATTAATAATGCGCGCGGTTATGCACGCTCCGTACTTCTGTTGTTTTTAATCAGGGGATTTAATGAGCGCTGAATTCTAATGGGCGCTGCGAAGGTATTTTGGATACCGGACGGCAATAGTGTTTTGCGATTTTATTCGAGTGCCTTGGCAAATAAAGTGGAGGAGAAAGTTCGTTACGCCTCAAATCATAATTGCTCGATTGGCTGGAATGAAGAGTATTTGTTTTAATTAGGATCTTTACAGGATCTTTATACGTTTGCGATACAAAGTATCGGAAAAATGTCTCCAAGTCTTCGCAGCCTCGAACGACACAATTTTGAGTAATCCTTTCAACTTTAAAATTTTGCGATACGCGTAAGTCAATAAATTTAGTTTTTAATTCTGAAATTTACTGTTATAATGTCAAATTGAGAACATACGATTAGGAGATTGCGAAGTCAAAAACATCAAGATAATCGTACAAATATTATTCTTTTAGATGCGACATATTTAATTAAATTCAAAAGCGTAAAAAAAGTTATTTTTTACATATCCAAAAATCACCAAATTTAATATAACATAATTTTTAAATTTGCAAATGAACAACAAAAATTATAAATTATAAATTTACATACGTATAACAGAAAAATGCATTTTTCTTGAAAAAACGCAATTACTTTTTAATGAATGTTCCATACACAGAAAAAAGTAACATGTATTGATACATTCAACGTACACAATCATTTTCTTATAAATTAAAACAGAACGACTAAAGATAATAAAAACCCTTTACAGTATAATGTACATTTTTATTGCGAAATTTTATTCTACACATTATGTTTTACATTTAGGTACAATTATATACTATGCAACAAATGTGTTTTCATTTCAGAGCATATTTCCGAATTTATCGAATAACTTTTTGTAAATTATTCTACATTTTGAATGGATTTGTTATGATCGCGAAATTATTTGAATAAATACATTATTATTTTTTAATGTCGTTTTGTTGTCTTTTATTGGTTCAAACTTTTGTTAAACTGTGTTTCTCGCACTTATATTTTTCAAATAACAATGTACGAGAGAATTCTGAAATCTCTTTTACTAGTCTTTATATGTATATTCATCAAATCATCGGAGCTGATAGAATGTTATTTAAATTTGTCAAAAAAACTGCATACATTTTCGAAGCTGATAATATTTATAATAGACTGCAGAATTTTTATGAAGAAATTTTGGGATGAAAAAAAATCGCCTGCATATGACACCAGGAGGAATCGAACCCAGCTGCCTCCGCCTGATTATTGGTCGAGTGTTTCGATCACTAAACTACGCCACTAACCTACTATTTTTTTCATCTTAAAATAGATATCAGAGCTTATATTTTCAATAACAAATTTATTTAAAATTATACGCAGACTAGACAAATTTATATAGCATTTCAACATCTTTTATGATTTGAGTATATAAAATTAAAGAGATTACTTTGACTGTTTAGATACATATGTTTAACAGTACAAAATTAATAATATATTAATTGTTTATTAAAGTGAAGTTATAAATATCCGAATTCTTTTATTTATTATCATTTGATACATTGACGAAATAACGTATGCATCACATATGAAACATCTAAATTAATGAGATACAGGCATCATTAGCTTCCAAAATTAAGCTTTAATTAAATCTTTTTCTTTTAATTATTAGAATTATAAAGAATAGATTTGCGAAATTCAAAGTTAATTTAATTTATAATTTATAAAGGATATTTCATTTTAAAGTTATATTATTTTAACGTAAATCTTTTATAACGTGTATTAAAATTTTGCAACTTCAAAATGTTACATTTCAGTAACTAAACATGAGATTTATCTGGATATGAAAATCCTTATGGAAATATAATAAGAATAAACAAAAAAATATCTGCCTTAGTCCTTGTCCATACACCCTTAAATCGCGGAGCTGAATATAATAATGTATGTATGAAATTGGTGTACATATATATACTATGTGCGCTATGTTTTATTACCCTTCGAGAATTAAAGAGACTCAGCGGGAATGCTAATGAAAGTAAAATAAGAATCGCGAGAAAAGAATATATTATTTATTTATTTTACATTCTTATTATTATTTATATGTTTTTATATCTTTTTATAATAAGCAATACAAGGCTCTCAAAGTTCATTTTTATTATCTCGGACTATTTTTCCAATATTTTTAGGTTGCATCTTTTTCCATATAATATTGAATACAATGGAAACAAAAAATCACCAATAATTGAAGAACATTTATTATCCCTTTTCTAAATTGCAATTTAAAAATACAAATTGCTGCACTTTTTACTATTAGGTTCTGTTAAAGATTTCTTTAGTTATATATTAAAATAATTTTAACAAACAAAATTTAGAAAACAATTTTAATTTTTAATTTCAACTTAACGAAATTTGCAAAATATAACAGATTTTACTGTAAATAATACTAAAATAAAATTTGCATTAAGGCCTGGTTTTATTTAATGTATCTTTACTATTAATCATAGTAAAATATTTTATTTTTGAAAAATACTCTTAATTTACTTAGAACAAGGTAATTATTCAAATAAAAGACTATTCTCTATAAAATATACAATCTTTCAAATAATTATGCAATAACGAATCACGTTGCAAGTCAATACTGTAAAAACCAGACGATCACAATCAGTCGGTAAGAAAATTAAAACAAAGTTCCACTTTGTCCCGTATTTCGCTTTACTTTCCTGTATGTTAAGAAATCTGAATAAAAGTATAATTCTTTTTCATATTACAATTATTTAATTACACAATACATGAGAACTATTATTCATTTGTTAATACATTTTTTGATTAAGTTTTGATATCACTTAACATTAAAGCGCATTCGTAAAGTTACTCGAACTACTAAAATATTCATAAATATTAACTTTCTGCATCATGAAAAAAATATATACATATATAAGCTTTCATCTTAAGATTGCGGAGTCGATCTTCAAATATAGTCACCAGCGGGAGTAAAATCTCGTTTTAAGTACAGTGGAAAATATTACTCCCCAACCTTTTTTCATAACAGTATATTACTTAAGAAGGTGTGGCTTTGGTATAATGCTTGATATTGCTAGATAATAAAGACCTTATTTCACATACAACTTCCTTAAATTGAGTGTCATAATATCGGCATGTCTTGGAATATTTCGTCCATATTTTATACAGGCGAAAGTCTATCGTTTCTTATACAACATATTTGGTGTGTATTATGATTAAGACCGTTATTTTCGTAAGGTACACAAAATTTCAAAGATGAAAAGAAAGAAGTATTCAAATACTATTATACATATTAAATAACAGCAGTAGCATTGGATTCTGAATTGAATATTTTTAAATGTTTTAAAATTCATTATCCTTACTTTTTAATTTATATCATATATATATATCATATATATCATATATCATATGTAGTATTTTAATTTTTAACTTAAAATTTCTGTATAAAATAATACATTCATATTCGTTCAATCATTCAAAAACTTTTTTTTCGTGTAAGTAAAGAGATCTATAACTATATCACACAGGCGGAAATCCGTCTGAACTTCCATCTTTGTCAATCAGACTCTATATCATGTTACACGTCACGACAGATATCGATATCGTTGAAATATATTTTACCTAAATCTTGATTTATTGTTAAAGTAGTCAAAATCTGCACAATATTTTGTAATACTGGATAAATTCGTCAGCCGAAAAAAATACGAAACGCGCGTCTCAAAAGCATTCATTTCCATTACGAAAACATTACCGGTCCTTGTTCGCAATATTTCAGATACTCTCCAAAAAATTGCGTGCAAAATCTTTTCTGCGTACTCTTTTATTAATAGCGAGATTAAGATAAATTTTAAACGACAATAAATTTACGTTAGATTTGAATGCAAAACCAGCATCGTCTGCATTTAACTTTAAAGAGCTTTACTTGTGCTTTTGAATATGGCAACCGAATTATGTGTTACCAAAATGTGACGTTTTAGATTGCGAAATAAAACGAAAAGTAGGCGAAAAATGTAAAAACGATGGAAAAATAAATTAGGATTATCTTATTTTTAATGAACAGGGGATATTAAATTGTACTTATAAATTACATAAAAAGGAGAAAACTCTTGTCACGATAATTACCATTTTCTCAGCAAGTTTGAGATATTGTATAAAGGTAATGAATTTTGCCAAGAATGTGGAAGTAAAATTTAGCATTAAAAACAACAAAATACTAAATAATAATGTTTCAAGTTTTACCATTATTGTTATCAAAATTTATTATCGCAGCAAAATTGGTAATTTTTGAGATAAAATTTTTCGCAGTAGACATGATTTCCTTGTATAAAGTTACAAATAAAAAATTAATTGATAAGTTAACGATTCAAATTATTGTGCAATGAGACAAATTATCAAAATTGTAATCAATTTGGAATATAAAAACACTACAATGCAGAAGAACTTATGAAGATTTTCGTAATCCGGGCTGCAGAAGAGGTAAATGGAAAGAGATAGGACTTTTGAAACAGTACACACCACTTTATATTTTATAAGATACGCTACCATTAGTTACGTTGCACTAACTACATTTGCGCATGTCTCATTTAGATGTCGTGTAACAATTGCACGGCAAAATTTAAAATAAATGAATTAAAGAATTGTTGCAGTTATATAAATTGTTCATTCAAGTCTACCACTTGAATCTTTATTTAAATTACTCGTTTCAAGTGAATATAACTTGCAATAAACAGAATACATTGTTTTACTGTATATGAAATATATTCAATTATTATTTTTTATATTTTAAAAGTTTTATGATACAATTTTTCAAATACAGTATCTCTACAAAAATTTAAATTTGTTTCTTTATCCAATAATAATCTGGGAAACAGGACAAGTGTTTTTGATAATTTTCTGAAACAAATTACCGTCTGTTTCAATTTGTTGAGTTTGTCGTGTAATCATTTTGAGACAAACAATACAAATATTGAATATATTTCCTTTATATTTTAATTTTTTATATTTTAATTTTATCAAATCAGCTTTGTTTACTTTATTTAAATACATAGTTCAAGTAGTGCTGAGTATATTTTACACAGAATCTACTTTTCCAAAACTGCAAGTTAGTTTAGCTCAAAGCAGATCCTTCTATGCACCTTGCTTTAAATGACATATCGAAAGATATAATAGTATAAACTACATTCATGAAGATAGTGTTTACTTTACTTTAGCAACAGGCTATCGATATGACTCGTATATGAAAATATATAATATCATGATAAAAATAGGTTATACATGATTTTCCATTTTCCTTACACGTCTTATACATTTATTACATGTTTAAAAAAACAAAAAATAAAAGAAAATATTCGTATTCATAAACTTATGTTTCATTCGACGAACATTCGGTTCCAAAATTTTGAAACGAGATGTTTTGAAAGAGGATATTCTTTGTCCGAAACGTCGATGTCTTTTCGAAAATCAAAATCTGATCAAGATGTAATCAAAACCGCGTCATTCCTAGTTACATAAAAATATAATTATAAATTAATGAAGTTTAACAATAATTAATATGAAAAATTCTTCTCCTATCAATATTCTTTAAGTTCTATACAAATCAATACATTTCTCTGAATTGCGAATGAATGCGCTTTTGCAAAAATACTAAATAAAAGAAAATTTAGCAAACAATTAAAAAAATTTAGATAAATCGCTTGTCATTTCTTTACTTATATATTGCATTGCTTATATATCGGCAGCATTATGTTGTGCACTACGTGAATAATATATTCAAATTTTCGCGCAGTTCTTATTTTACTTTCATTAGCGTTCACGCCGTCGCGAATCGCTTTAATTCTCCAAGGTATTAAAAATAGCGTATCTAGTATATATACACACACACACGCACACACACACACACAGACACACATACCAATTTTATATATACATGATTATATTCACCTGTATTCTTTAACGTACATGTTCTTCGTTGAATGTGTACGCTTGTTGTGTTATTTCGTCAATGTATATGAATTTTATAAATGTACGCGAATAATTATATATTTCCATAAATAAAAATGTTTAGGTTTTGTTGCTTGAAATATGAGTAAAAAGAAATATATGAATAGAAAAAGAATCTGAGAGAAATGAACATTGCATATAATTTTTGTTTATTAATTATAGTAAATCTTAAATTAATATTAAAATATAATTGACGATTGATTATTATTGAGATAGAAGATGTAATACTGATAATTAGTCGAATTCGTTGAAACAACTAGCGAAAGTAGTTAGTTAAACTAGTAACTGTAAAAGTCAGTTGACGCAATTAAAAACGTCAATAAAGAAGTGTATTCAACGGAGGAAATCCGTCATCTTTACTGATAAAATTAGTTGATCGTAGGTCGCGATTGATATTGCCGGTAATAGCATGTTTACTGCTAATACTCATCAGTTGGAACAACTAAACAATTTATGTATATTATTGACACTTACAGTCGTCGTTATATGAGTGTAAAGATTAAATAAACCATTATTTTAAAAATGTAAAATATTAACATTAAGACTTATAGTTTATTATGCCATTTTGAATTTTTTTTTTTTTTTAAATCATTTAAAATTTTTTGATTGAATTTTAATTACTTTTTATATCCATTTTAATTGTTCTATACTTTACAATTAAAATTATAATTTTAAAAAATTAATAAAATTATTTTGTGCTAAAATATATACTTCAAATAAATTTAGTTGAGTTGATATGATAATTGTATGTATTTCTGTCCTTTATTTTGAACTGAGAATATGTAAAATATTCTCTAATAGTAAACAATTGAAAATGACATTGCTAACTGCATGCTTGAAGTACGTAAGGATACCCTGTACATCTTTAATGGAAACTACGAAACATATTTAAAGATTAAATAAAAGTAACCAATCATATCTTTAGCGTACATCTTTGTATTTCGGTACGCACGATAACTTGTTTACATGATCGTGTTCGCTTTCGTTGCTCTGCAATTCTGTTTTTTATTCAAACATTAGTACTAATAATTGTAAGAAAAATATTACAAAGTTTTTATATTCATTACATTCGTTACATATTTTAAAAAACGGATAAATAAACCACACACAAAATTATCGAATGCAATTTATAGATACATTTTTATATTTATACATAATTATAATGCTATTTTCCATTTAGTTTATAGTTATATAAAATGTTGAGTACAACTCTTTAAGAATATTTTGAAATAAATGAACGAATAAGAATATTTTTCT
>JABFPC010000169.1:0-10500 GCA_022817565.1 Chromoteleia sp. ZL-2020
GTTGCGAGTAGTTTCGGTTATGCAGGCAGGTGTTTGCTTGTCGCTGTTATTATGACAAAGGCCTTGTCGCTTGTGCAGGCGTAGTAATTATAAATTTTACACATATGTTCAGAGGTCACATCCGTTTGCACAATCTTTAAACAAAGTGTGTCTTAAAGTTTGCTCGTATCAAACAAGTTATTATAAACTTGGGGTTCGTATTGTTGTTGTTATGCCACTAAGAATTGTAATTCTATTCAAAGTACGGAATTATATTTGTTTAAATATTAAGTTTCATTTTTTTTATTTTCGATTATTTACATTGCAAAAATATATCATTAAGATATAGGTAATTGAGATAGTGATACGCGGTTGGCTAGTAGATAAAAATAGATATTATAATTTGATTAAAATTGCTATATTTTTAAAAATAAAATGTGTATGATAAGTTAATATACATATTAAATGTCAGTGATAAATTTTATGTCAGTGATAAGTTTTTGTCTTCTGTAACACAAACGTAACTAACATAAACTATTGTGTACCATACGATTCAATATTCTAAGAAAGGTATAAGTTAAGCAATGTTAGAGCAGGCGAGTATTTGGATGGATGGATGGGTGACTGGCAGTGTTCAAATAAATAGAAAGAAAGTTAAACGTCATAGAAATAATAGCGTTACATAGAAAGAGGAATTGATATCGAATTTACAGTTTTCGTAGTCTTTGGTTATATTTGAATAAAAAAGAAATCTGCTTTAATTTGTAGAAAATTATGAAACATACAATTTTAAATAAAGTAGTTGATATCTGTAAAAGTAGTAAATTTACTAACTTTTTAGTGACAAATTTATTTGCTCAGGTCAGCAAAATTTATTTGATCGTATTATTACATATTCTTAACAGAACTAAGAACACCTGAAATACTATTTGGATTTATCACAGGATTAAAATAAAATTTATGTTTAAAAATTAAGTTAAAACTATAATTAAAGAAATCACGTATATCTGTCATTTCTTAGTCAAATCTAGTAAATTGTTTGTAGAATCATATTACATTTTTAATACTAGGTTTTTGAGTGTAGAATATCTTTTAATTATATATCTAATTGTACAAATTGTAATCAGCTCTCTTCCAAATTCTTTAATCACATGTCGTCATTTTAATTACATTTATAAGTTATAAATCGCTGCCCTTTGTTTACTAAAAAATAATACATTCTATACTAGATTTATTTCATTTTTGTATACTAAAAATTGAGTGCCTGAGTAAGAGAAGGGGCTATGCCACATAAGTTGAGATTTTTGTTTTTTAATGGTAAAAAAAATTTGATTTTAACAATTTTCCCATATTCCCTGTTATAATTCAATTTAAAACATAGTTTTCAAAATAAATAAAAATGTATTTCAATGTAATTTATACTTAGTCTAATAAAACCTTGTTTTTCTCAAAACTTTTTTTCGTGGCTTAGTCCCTTCTCTTACTCAGACACTCAATTTACATAACAGTATTTAAATTTTATAACTTCAATTGTAGAGATGAAAATAGTGCGAACAAATTAATTTTGTTGTTTCGACCTGAAACCGAGTTTGATTTATTCAGGAAAATTATGGATGTTTTTGTTGTAAACTTTCGAGCGTGGTTTCGTCAAAGTAGCTATTACTTGCACAATTATCCGTAAAATTTATTAATCAACACTGCAATTAAAATAATATATTCCAATAAACTTGAACTTCTGGTAAGCAAAATTCTCACTATGATTGAAATGATTATTAAACAGTAATTAGTGTAATGAATTTTATGCATTTATATATTAGGTGTACCCATAAGTAATCAATTATTTTCGCAAGACCTTAAATGCAAAAATAACTGATTACTTATGGCTACACTTAATAAATAAGGAATAATTGTTCATTCAAGATTTTATTTGAAATTTCAATAGCTTCGAAGTAATTAAGACAATTAATTAAGATAAATAATTAAGATAATTAATCCAAGCGTTTAATACGATTTCAAATTATATACAATATTATGCGATTATAAATAATGACGTCATAAATTGCTTTCAGGAAAATGCACGCAATTGGTCGATAAATATTTGCAAGAATTTACAGAGTTATTAAATTGATGCATTAAACACGAGTAATTTATTAAATGGAATATAAAATTGTTTTCGTCAGTTGCAAAGTTTCGTATATGCATATATTGCTTTGAATCATGTTTTTAAATAATATTTTTGAGAACGATATGAAATTTCAATTTTGGACAGTTGTCAAATGATTTGCATTGCCAGTAATGAAATTCATTACCTCAATAGTTCATATATTTTGTTGCAAAATTATATATGATTCAGTTTACGTAGAACTATGTTTTATCATTATAGATTACTAGTAACAACAAAAGTATGTACATAAGCTGATATTATTTAAACAAAATCGAATTAAAATTTTAAGTTGTGACCGTAATGAGAAGAAATATATAGAAACCATTTTTTTTACAAAATATTGTTTAAAATTAATAAACTCAGAATTTTAGGGTTAAATTTTACTAACCAATTAGGTAAGATTATTTAATACATTGAGAAATATTAGATGTGTAATTTAATTATGTGCTTTAAACGTTAATCTAACGGAAAAGAGGTACTGAATTAAATTACACCTGTAATACAATATTTGAATCTAAATTTGGATAAAATTACTTAATTATTAATTTATTTGAAATATACATACTGACATGCTGAGTTACTTCCATAAAAGTATTCCATAAAAAATTCCATAAAAATTTATTAAAATAGTTTTTGGAGCTAAAAACTCAACAAAATATTGTTTGTCTAATTTAAATTAAATCTCGTGATATGTTTTTCTCCTGAATTTCTATAAATAAAAAAAAACATTGAGAAAAATTGGTTCAGTTAAAATTGTAGAAAAAAAATAAAGTAAATAGTAACTCAGTTACTTCTACTGAATATTTCAGTTATAATAACTGCAGGTTTCAGTTATATATTTAACAAAACTTCTAAATTTAGTTGATTTATCTGAAAATTCAGTAAACTTGACTGATATTAATAGTTCAATTAACCGAGTAGAAACAAATTATAAATTAAACAAAATAAATAAAATACTGATATTTTAATCAAATCAAAACAATTTTTAATGAGTCATAAAGTAAAAGTAAAACGCTTAATACGTAAAATTATGTTTACCACTTTTGGAGAGTGTGTGTTTCTTTGTTTAATATGTTTACATGAATGAACTTGTTTTTCGCTTGTGCGCGTTGTTTTTGACCTATGTTTGTGATTAGTATATACAATAATCAATGCTAAAAGTAAATGTACGTAAGTAAATACAACAAACCAAAATTAAAAAAAAATAACATAACTTATTATTTTCACAAATTAAACATAAAATTTTATGTTTGTTAATATTTTATTATTTTGTCTTAGATTTGTAATGTCTTACAGTACTCATCTCATGTTTTTTTATTACAAATATATTATAATAGTATGAATCTTATGAATACAATTTTCCTTTTAATATCATTTTGAAATAAAGTTCATAAATTTGTAACATTTCAAAGATTTTACTAAAAACCATAACTTAAGTATTACCCCGTGCAATAGACATGTATTTAATTGTTATATCCAGTAAAACTGACTGAACTGGTCAGTTTATTAACTGTTATTATGTTTATTAAAGTTACTGAAAATTAGTAGTTTTTTTTCAGTATAAGTAAAAATATTTTACTTATACAAAATTAACTAATTAAAGATTAATGTAGCGTCGAACAACGCGTCGTAGAATAATATCTAAATCAGTGATACATTTTGTGATAACTCTTTGAATGGTTGATAACGTGTTGATTTAATCATTAAATTATTACGCGGCGTGTACAATCGATACTTTGACTCGAGTCAGCTCGGCATGCAACTTCGAAGAATTTCGATACGCAAAGTAACGAGCAATTCGAGTTGAATCGCACCTTGGCATTCAATCGAATTTGATGCACCTGTCAAGTTAATAATTCAGACGAGGTGTACACACATGCCCGTAGATTAAAGTGATACGTGTTGCGCGAAAATGGGTAAAATTAGATATAGGAACATACCGCGATTCAAGCCAGATTCCGAGTATACTACGTGTCAACTAACGAAGTTATATCTGCAATTTTTAAATTCAGCTATGTTTTTTCATATATACGCAAACTTTTTTTGTCGTTTAAAATAAGGAAGATAGAGAAGGTTTCGAGGATGATTGAATTTGATATCTTTACAGAAGTACTTCAAATTTATGTTTTTACTTTGTTCTTCCAAAATATGTTCTCTTTTATGATTAATTAAATTCGATGCGATCTGAAAGGAATACAAAATTTTAAAACTCCAAAACTAACTCTTTGAGATTGAAGAGAATAAAATAATGTTTCATAACATTTATGCTTTTGCTATAACATTATATGTAATATACACAAATTAATATTATTTATTTAGGAATTTAATCGATATGTCTTTAATGAATCTATAGTTGAATTCAAATATATCTATAACATACAAAACTGCTTCTTGATTACACTTCGACAATACACTCGAAATAATGATGACTTTAGTTCAATTATATAATACCCTATCTATTCTAAAATGTAATTTTAATATATTATATGAAAAGAAATTTTAGTCAAAAGCATGCAAATCTACCAATATATATTTTTAAGCGTTCTCCAGAGCATAACCATCGAAACGTCCTCAGGGCTAGGATGTTTCAATGAATTTGCATGCAGCCTTAATTTAGATACAGTCTTAATTTAATATCGAGAGTCAAAGTTTCACATTCGATAAAATTTACATAAATAATTGACACGTATGCGTTTCTATTGGAACACAAAATAATATAATCCCAAAATAGTTTACGGAAATGAAAGTATAAAACTAAAAAGATGGTCGGAACGTCTTCTATCCCCACTACTTTGTAGTAAGTTAATTTAATTGTGTCAAGTGAAATTAAATTTAGTACAGCTTTCGTTCCTGTACTTTTACATATTCCTTTCAACGTTACGATAATTATGTTTGCACATTTACAATTTATTACATTAAATTATAATTTTACATTATATTTATAACTTTATATTCGATTTTCCTACTTTGCTCGTTTGCACGAATAATCTGCATTGCATTTGAACGGTACGTATAAATCCGACTCGACAAAGTCAAAGAAAGTTCATTGTATTAATAATATTTGAACACATACGTTACACGTGATTTAATTACCAATCAGGCTTTTGAATATTAATTTTCGTTGCATGCGAGCCAAAATAAGGATTTTCCTGTGACGTTTGTCGTCGAGGCGAGTGTATTCGAGTTCGATTGCACTTGAAAATGCAAATTTCGTTCGCAAAATGTTTCGTTAATGTTAATTTATTCAAAGATATGCTATTAGTATTATTCGTTTCGGGACGATAGCAGTCAAATAAATGTACTTTTATGTATCGCGTTTTCTTAACAAATTGAACACTTGTACGATTACGCCGGTAAAAAGGGATTTTATTGAACGACGTTTTAATTTCATTATTCTTTTTCAAGCAGTTTTTACGGTTATTTCTTATTTTAGAATTCGCCTTTGTCGTTTATTTTATGCCATAGTAATAAAACAAATTTTTTTTTCATTAATAAAGTGTGCAATAAAATTATTATTCTTCATAACGCGCGTTCCGGGGATGTCCGCTTTAACGATCTAAAAAAAGGCAATAACTTATGTCAAGGGTTATCACAAAGAAACCTTTGTCTTTAATGATGCCCCTTTTACTCGCGTTATGATTATAACGTAACAGGGCCGAGGAATTTCAATTAGAGGAGTGTTTATCGATCAGCGGAGTTTATTAATTAATAAGGAAACGTAATTATTTGAACAGTAAAATCATTTATTTGCAATTAAGCGCGGAGACATTTCCATCTCGAATTGTTTAGTTACCATTATTGCGAACTCGTTATTTGTTTCTTGGTTTAATTTATTGCGTTATCTTTTATCCAGAGCGAGCTTCGAAGTATCGATATGAAAATTTTGTATTGAAATCGTCGAATGTCGCAATACATTTTCATTAAAGCATATCGTGCATTTGTTCCTTTTACATTTCGAGCGATATTGCTTTTTCGAAATCGTTTATGTCTCATTTATCTTCACTACGTTCTTGTTAAGATAAATAAAAAGGTATGGAATCTTTGTTAAATATTTTTTTTCGTTGGCTTCTTTAATTAAAAAATCTCTCGTTTCGTTGTACGAATTTATGAATTCATTTCTGTTCATATTAATCATGATAATTAGTTCAGTACCGCAAACATATTCATTAAGGTGGCTTGCTGAGCTAATTTTGTTATCGACTGTGCATATTTATTATTTTATTTATTATAATCAATTGTCATTGTATTTTGAATGTTCAGATTTTAATTCGTCATTAAACGAATAATCATAATTTAATTTATAATTATGTCTACCGTTGTTCGGAATACATTTAATTTTACCCTTTCATTAGCATTTGTATTAGGAACGATTTTTACTGTTTTACTGTTTTAGAAAACTAATTAGTTACTTAATCACTGTTATAATATAAAGAGAAGTATTGCAAATTACAATATCTACACTAATCTAGTTACTTTAAAGTACTATTTTCATTACCGTTACTGGAAAAGTTAATTAAATTCAATTGTAATAACATGATTCGAAATTCTAGCTACACCGACCAGAAAATTGCAGTAAATTATACATTAAGGTTATAATAACCAGGTCCAATAATTTTCGGCTTGAACTAACATAATCCGATTAATGCAACATAATTTGTCTGATTAATTTAATCGGTTAATCTAGTGGCACTCGCTAGAAATTACTCCCACTGCTGCTTGATACTTTGCGTTGACCTGATTATAGTCGAATTTGACTAATCGTTTAGTCATGCTAAATTAACAAGACTTTCCTCTCGGTAAAAAAAATGGGGATAATCGAGCGAACACGATCAATTGTGAACAATAATATAACTATGATAAAATGACCACACTCGATTAAAAATCGCATTGAGAAGATGATTGAATCAGATTTACCAAATTGTGGTCTTTGAATGACGATAATAATTCGAGAGTGACGAGATGAAAAGGAAATACAGATAATTTGATATAAATCGTGACATTAGAATGGCCAAATAGGGGTGACAAAAAGAAAATAGCCGAACGAAAATGGTCAATTATATTGTCATAATTCAATGTCGTTAATGAGCGTAACTTAACAACGCGGTTCCACCGATATTTCTTTCGGTGTACTGGTACCCAAGCAGTTACGTAATTGTAATTACGCGCGGACATTAATTACAGTCAGATAATTTGGTTATGGTAACCATGAGTGGGTATAACTTCTTGAATGTAATTAACAATGCGAGCGCCTTTGTGAAAGTGTAACGTACAAATTTAATTTAGGAAAATCGTTAAATTTACGCTACGAAAGGTCATTACGCATACATTTAAAGTGCAGGACAAACATGCTCGTTGAGTGTGCTATTATATTTCACGGTAAAAAGAGGCGGGCAAAAAGGGGCCGACGCTTTGCCTTGCAGTGCGCTTTGCCGAGGAACCGTAAGCACCTTTGCCTGTCCATTATATCAGCACAACTATGTTTAGCGCGGGAGAAGTGTGCCACCGTGACGCACACGTTATATCTCGTACTCCTCTTCTTTTATTTTTATATTTTTAACTTGTTGACGAGGGTGAGACGACGGGCCATTTCACAATATCGTAAATGCAGTTGAACTGTTCTCGTACTTCGTCTCAAGTTTGGACACCGAAGGGCCTTTCGGTGCATTTTGCGTCAAACATTTAACCGCTTTTGCGAATTAACACAGTGCTTTTCTATTATGTATAAGGTCGTTATCAAATTTATTATTTATATATTTGTACAGTAATAATGTATTAATATTAATGAGTTAGTTATAATGGTGGAAGTTGTTCCTAACCTTAATTATTATTGTAATAATATAATATTTTATATCAGTCAGTTAACATGGTTATATTGAAAGAAAAAAAACGTTAAAAATCTGTAAGTGTACAGTTTGGAATCTGCACTGTAAATATTAAACAATTGCTTTACGTAAAGATGTTGATTTGAAACAACTGAATTATTTCTTAATTTAACTATAAATTCCAGTTGAATATCTACAGATTATTGCTTTGCATGCATTTCTGTTTGGTTTACTGTAATAATGCAGTTGATGCAATTATTTGTATGATAGCTGTAATTTGATTCTTCAATCGCGTTTGTCATTTGGAAAATTATGTCAATTTTCCAGCTCGTACTACTGAACGCAATTGTTTCAGGATTTGTAGAACGTAATTATAGACTTGAGATTTGCAAATAATTATTTTTCGGTTTTATAACAGAATTGCTGCTTCGTAATAATAATAAAAGCAAGGAAATATTTTTTTTTTCTTTTACAATTTCGATCTATGTATATTATTGTTTTCCCCACGTATACAATACATTTCATAAAGTTTTTCTTTTCTATAACATTTCCATTTTTCAGTAGTCTAAATTTGAAAGTACGCGTCGTAATATATCGGACAGTTTATATTTCGCGTATACTCTCAGGGATCTGCATTTTTCAGAATGTATTCATACATCACACATACATACGTATCATATATTTTGTTTCCGAATTTTCACTTACACCGGCCATCATACGTTCCACATTTATTTATATTGGATGTAAATTGCTATTCATATTTTCACTGAACATTCTATTTCAATTTATGTGTTTATTTTTTTAGGTTTATGGTTATATTTATGTACCACAGATGTGGTATATTCATTTGTTATTCCTTTATTTATTTATTGACTTATTTTAAACACGCAATTACGAATTATAAAATACTTGCGTCTACAAACATGCTTTAGATGTTTTATTTCATCAAATGCTTCGCATTTTTCGTTGACACAAACTTGTTTATGTTATGACACTGTTTTATGCACAGAACCTGTGCGAGCTCGCTTCCGATTGCCCACCGCGCACAAAAATGTTTTATGTTTTTTGTCAAACCAAATATTTTTGGTTCTTCGCCTGTGTGGAACTTCTGCAAGCTTGCTTATGCTCGCTGGCTCGTATTTTGCCTCCTAATATTTATAAACGTACATGTTTTGCAATAATCTTTTCTTGTGATATATTGTCTATGAGACACAATGTCGTCGTCATCTACTGTCCGTGACAGTATTTACAATTTAAACCGCAAGACTCTACAATTTTAATATAAATACGTTCAGTTCTCGTAACTAAAATTATAATTACTTAAACTAAATTGATTTTAAACGTAAAATTGTGCTTGAACTTAACGATTTTGTTTCCTCTCAATGTAGGTACGATTGATAAAATTTAGATATTGATAAATATGAAAATAAATATAATATAAAGTAATTTACATTTTTATATAACATGTCTTTATTATGAAAAATTATACCTTAAAAAGAACATCGTAAGAAGTACATATTTTATAGTTTCAAAGTTAAAACAGCTTTGATTGGTCGAGATTTTTTTATACGAGGCTTTGTTTCTTGGTGCAAAATTTGGTTGATGTGTTCTTCTAAAAGCTTTTCTAATGGAGAGTCAGAAAGTCTTACCGTATATAATTTACATATGTTTTCATGCATAAAGAGAATATCAAATTTCAGAACGGAATATATATTTTGTGTGAAACATATCTTTATTTAAACATGCATTATATAACAGTGGTATTAAATATATGAAAATAGTATATTAAAAAGTTAAATTGAATAGAAGACCTTAATCTTTTATTCATTAATTTAAGACATACGCTGTTAACGTTTTTTTGTAACAAAAGAGGAATAAATACAAAATTGATATTAGTCACGGATAAAAAATTCACAATACACGCTGTGGAGCACGTATATACATTTTAATTTTTTCTCGAACGGCGTAGCGTAAAATTTGAATACACAATCACATCTGTACTTCTATGGAAACAGTTAAATGTTTTATACGCTCCTTTTCGCGATACGAAATATGAACGGTAAATGAATAAATTGTAAAGTATTTCGTCCAACGACATGTCCATATTACCGAATGATAAAATGTAGATACCTTATTTTTCTTACACAGCTTTATACGACTACTGTTTTAAAAACGCTTAACATTCAACAAAATTAAACGATCAGTTACAATAATAAACATCAGTGATTGATAAACAAGACTTTACGAACACGATAAAATAAAGGTAATCAAATCAAATTAAAGAAATAAAGCTGTATGCATTGTGAATTGTCCGAAATATCATTCACAATTACGTTTCCAAACTAAACATTTCAGAAACCTAAGGTTTCAAAATTACTAAAAGAGGTAACGAATTTAACATAGCAGTGAATTATAAATGATTGATTATGCAAGTTCTAGTAATAAATATATTACGATTAAAAAAACCATTATATAAAGATTGATGAATGTATGCAAACATGAAGAATGAGATAAATTGTGACGTTTTAAATTAAG
>JABFPC010000170.1:0-10498 GCA_022817565.1 Chromoteleia sp. ZL-2020
TGTTTCAAAAAAGGAGGTCGAAATGTTTTTAATTAATATTTTAGTTATCGGTTTTCAGATGAATGGATGGGATCGATGAATCAGAAAAATCACGTAAGCTAGGAGGTAGGATCAATGTCCATCGTGGAATTCTTCTTGAGGGGCTGCCACGGAATGAAGTTCCTACTATGGTAGGCGTATATACTTAGTCCATTTATAATCGCCGTGAGACTTTCGCATCCGTTTTTCATCTTATTTCATAGCTCGCAGCGAATGTTTGATTGTCGTGGTAATTGACGGGAACACCTACGGTTATAGGTGAACCGTTCGGTCCATTTGGCACTGACGAAATTAGAATTTTTATTCATTTCCTCATTCTGTAAAGTGTTGTCCAAATTTCGAAATACAAAGAATCAGTATTTAAAAGAGAAATCAGTACGAAAAGAAAGGGAAATGAAGAAAAGGAGAAACAAAGAAGTTAGTCCTTGTAAGATGCAAATTGCGATTCACTAGCGTAGTAAATTAATAAACAATTGAAGAGCTTTAACATTCTCGTTAAACTTTTTTTACTTCATAAATCACGATGACACGTTAGTTGTGATTCATCCCTGGTTAATAAAACGTGTAAACTGGTATTTCAATTGTTCGACCAATTATACAGATTTTTATGGGGAATAGCGACATGTCAAACGAACATCATCTAATTTTGTAGGCGTCTAATAGTCTTAGAATGCGCTTCACTGGATTTATTATATGGGAGAATAATGAATATCAAGATGATGTACAATATAAATTACAACTCCTTCCTTACTCATCCGCATGACGCCGTAGCTGAATAAAAATTGTTCCTATCTATACAAAACGTAGGTTAGGCATATCATTGTACTATAAATGGACATCGTCAAACGGTTTCTTCTTTTTTTACGACTGATTCATTTACATTCAAACAAAACAAATATAGTTTTTATCGCGAGTGGTATAAAAATAAGAGTAGACCATTTCTAAAGAAATGGTAAATGAATTTTATATTTTTTCTTATATTTACAGGATATATATTTTTTATTTAATTAAATATAAATCGTAATTACATCCTAAATTATAATACAATGACACAATCAACTTTTCACGTATTCTGTACGAACTATTTCAAATATCAAGCTTGGCGCACTGTTGTAGAATTGTTTATATAAACAACTGTCATAAACTAAAACACGATTCCACTATTACCATGTTATCTATCCAAGTTCCTAATTTAAAGTAGTCTCTTGTTTAGAATCGGAATCAAGATTTCGTGTCTTTGGACATTCGCACGGTCGTTCATCAAAGTTAACATCATGACACAGAACGGTAGACCAACCTTCCCCGGCATTCTTGCAAGAGTAGTCACTCGCCGCCGACTAATCCGCGATGCCGTAAAGAGTTTTAAGACTCTCGGAGCTACCGTGCACGCGATATAACGTGGGTCGTCGACTCGAATGTTCTGTCTCTGCGGTTGGTCAGCGTCTGTGGTTTCAGCAGCAGCCGATGACGTTCCGAATTACATGTCTCTCGCGTTTCCCGGGTGTCGAAAAATAAATTGCTCCGCTTTTGACACTTTCCAGCGAACGCTTGTAATGTTTGCATCCGATCCTCGACTTACAATCAACAGAATTTCGTGTTCGTACAATCAAAGTGGATAATAACAGCTTGTCGTGAAGGAGCAGGAAGAAAGGTGTTGCAACTCACGACAATTATGTTGTTCTAGGTTTTAATTATTTCGGATAAAGCAAGCAGATATTTTAGTTATTCTCCAATTATTTCAGTGGCGCAGATATAAATATGAATGTTATCAAATTCTTTAGTAATAGTTAATAGACATATATAATTTTAAACGAAATTTGTTAGATACTTCAGATAATTCTTTAAATAATTCTTCAGATAATTCAGAGGCCAAAATTTTGGCGCATTCGGTACGACATATTTCAAATACGAATTTCGAGCCATAATTTCAAAACAGTTCATAGTGCTTATTATAAAACTTGTTTCGAATAAAGCATTTTACATCTTACTTATGCGATGTATAAAATTGAACTTCAAAAAAAAAAAAATAGCAGAAGTAGTTGATGTATAAATAATTAATGTAGATATTCGGAAGCAGTTAAAGTAGTTTCGAGAAATGTTGAGCGAAGTCGAGACGAAGTGGATGTTATATCTGGCGGAGGAGATATCGTAATACACGTAAATCATGGTCTTCTTCATCTTAAGACTAAGGAACTGTATTACAGCATTTCAAGACTACTCGGTTGTATTATCGTGTTACGGAGTCACGTTTTAGTCCACTATGCCTTCAACATCGCGTAGGGTAAAACATCGTACCGTATCCTCAAGGTCTACTGGTTTCAACTTATGAGAAAAGCAAACATCAAAAAAAGTTTGTAATCGATAAAATACATATTTCGGTATTTTAAAACGTTCGCCGTCACCTTCATTATCTTTAAATTAAACTTTACGACTACCTTACAATTAAGTGGAGAAAAATAATTACGGTATATTATGGTCAATAAAATACGATTGCTCGAACCACCATGGACAGATTTTGTCGCAAACAAACATTCATCATTAACGAGAAATTTATCTCTATCTCTAATGTAATTATTTGTACAATTACACAAGCGAAGCATAATATTGTTCAATTTTATTTGCCGTAAACGTTTCCATTTAGCGATAGATCAAACCATTCGGATCCGATTAAGGTGAATAAATCACGATGGGATTCTAAGTCGTTACCATTTAATAACTCTTATAAGTCACATTCGTATAAGTCAACAACGTGATATTGATATTGAATATTATGAAATTATATTGCGGCGGTATCTGTTTATAATATTTAATCATCGGGCGAAAGAATCTTTTTACTAGGAATTAAAGTTACTGCTGCTATTACTAAATTGGATACATATTAAGTGCGGCGTACGTGTTGATGAAATCATAATCGTAAGCATTTACGAGCGACGCTTTAACATCAGTGTGGCAATATGCCAAAGACCAAAATCCCCACACAACAATGAGTCGATTTCAACTTTATAGCATCAGAAGTATGTTCGCACAATATTAAGGCTTTTATATTCTTGCATTATGATGTCGCCGATTTGTAATCTTTTGACACTTAACCATACAATGTAAATAACCATTGTATACAAAACTGACATAACGATGCGTCTCCATTTGAATCCGAAATTGAATCACATCAGGATTTGTCTTGCTTCATTCGGCAAATTATTATACTTCTGCGATCAAATTTGAATCCCGTTCAAGAATTTTGTATGAAAATTCAAATTTGAAAATTGTTCAATTTTTGTTTATTATCCAAAATTTTTTATTACTAATTATTTAATTTCATGCGAAAATTTGGCGATCTTTACAGAATTTATTATTTCTCAACAAAATCTCCAGAAAGACTAATGCATTTTTCATGACGGTGTTCTAATGCAGTGATACCAACTTTATATCTTTAACTATCTCGCTTACTTTTAATCTTGGGTCAGGCCGGAAACTTTTCACCCCACCCACGTATAAGAAATGTGCGCGAAATATAATACAGCTGTGATTATTCAACTCAAAAATAGATAACAGGTTATTATCCAATAAGGGCACATCGCGCATAGACGTCTGGAAGAAAAGAAATGTCACCGAGATCGGGATAAGGCTTTCGCATGCTTTACCATTGTATTAGTAATAAATTAGAGTCTGCGGTATTTAATGATCGGATCACTTTGCTGGGCTGTCTCTTTTGATTTCCTCATGTTCGGTTGTCTCTATCTTACACGTTACACTCCGCCTTAGTATCCACGAGAATTTTCAAGCTGAGCTGTATCTGCATACAATGAGCATCGACTCTCCGATTATTGTTCTATGTAATGTTATGTTGCACCCATCCGAACTTGACTCTAAAGTCATACGAACGCGCAAACTACAAACAATTCGATAAATTTTCTCGGCGTGTCTCGAAAAGACAGCCTCTTTCATTATTATAGTCATAGGTATTTACGCATGCGATTGTAATAAATAAAAGCCGACTTGACGGTAGTTGATTATGTACATTTTTTTTAGTTTCTGCGTTTCTAGTTGTAAGAGGGAGGAGGAGTTTGAATGAAGTAAATGTTCATTTGGTTGGATGAATGATTTATTTCATTACGCGGAGTTTTAATGTTTGCGGGAAATTTAGTATAACTCTGTATTGTTTTTTGAAATTTATACTCTAAGTCAAAGATTTGTAGCGTGATGTAAGAGTTTATAAACGAAGAAAATATTTTAGTAGAAAATTATTTTCTTAAATCAATATAAGTTAGTTTTACGTCAAAGTAGATTTATTGCTGAAATAAACAAACGGAGAAACTATGATTATTTTGAACATTGAAACGGGATAAAATTAATCAATATTATGAACACAATTATTAATAGTTATTAAAATAGATTGCGAAGAAGAATAAACGATATTGTCTATAATGAAGTTACTGGTAGAGTGAAATTGAACCGTTAGTCGTGTAAAATATAATGAAGAATGATTAATAATTTATTAACAAAGAGAATACACTTAGCAATGCTCTATAATTATTAATATTATTCCACGGTATTAACGTCGGTTATGATTTGGATACTGCTTTATCATATTTACTATTTTAAAATGAAAGTAATAATAGGAGTATACACCATTTCAACGGTACGAGTTTCAATTTTAAATGCTATTTATACACTACAATACATAGATTTAAAATCTAATTTTCCTGATTAAATTATCGTAATATAATCATATTATTAAAAATTCTGAGATTGTCAAATGGTTTGTCATATTTGTTGTAATATAGAAAAATGTATATTCTTTAGAAAAATTTTTTTATTAGTATATAATTAACAATTTAAATAAATTATCGCAATAAATATTCTTCGAAAACATTAAGTCCTTTCGATTGAATTCGATCGAAGGAATGTATATCTTACGTGTCATGAAAATATACATATATATATATCATCAAGTAAAAATACTCGCTACACCCTGCTAAACGTGAACCATAACAATATTAGCGAACTTGTTAAAACTTTCTTTGAACCGTACCGATTGTGCAACGTTGGCATACAAATAAGATTAATACCCCATTTGTGTTTTAAATGATATATTTTACTCGCGCACACAATAAACATTACGAACTATTTTTACCATTCAATTTACACGTACGCGTTCATGTGAGTAAGGTTAGTTACCGGCTTTTCCACAAAGAACTATATTGATTCATGTGTATTTTTAGATGCCGTTATACAAGTCAAATTTAATAATAAATTTTCGTACAAACATTTCCAAGATCTATTTGTACGCTCGCAAATCAAATGTTTCCCTTCTAAATAGCATCATCGCGTTGCCACGAATATTTGTTAAGTAAATAATCGCTTATAAATAAATTGGGCGCACGAGAGCGTCGATAAAATGAACGCGGACGGATATTTGAACGCGGGTCGCAAGAAAGTGGTTCGCATTATTTTCGAACAATGCACGAGCGTTTCGTAACAATATTTGATCTTCGAAACACGAACCGCATGATTCACTTAAAAAAGTGCGCTGTCTTCTGTACATTCGCGATAGTCTTCAAGCGGACTGATTGCTCGGTACAATGCCTGAGCGAGGGTGGAGGATGCGATTTTATTTTCGACGCGAGCACGCCCATACGATTCAGGTTATACCGCTCAAGTGACGAGTTACGTCGTGTATGTCTGCAGGATGTTCAATTCCTGCGAACAGACGTTCTGAAAGTAACGAGACACCTCGAGGATGAATGTACCAACGCTATTTCATCTTATTAATATTATTTGCGCAATCCTTAGTTCTTACCTTCGTCGGATCATCATAACATACATCGAGAATATGAATTAATTAAAGTTACAATGATCGTGGTAAATTTTACCGCTTTTATAATCAGTCTAAAATAATGATATTTTAGTACATATTGTATTAATAATAGGCTGAGAAAAAATTAGAATTAAATGGGGCGGGTTACGATATAGACAGTTACCCTTTACAATATTTTTTTCTCAGGGTTAATATTAAATTTTGTATGGTTTGTTTTAACAATTCGGATTAAAATATCTGTAATTTAAAACTGTAATATCTTTATCATTTTCTTAATGTAATTCATCGTTTCCATTTGTTTACTAAAATATGGTCACTCTTGATTCATAATAGTTCTTTTGTCATGTTGAGTTGATCATTCTCATTTTGTCAGCATTTATTAACAATGTTCGATGTACATCAATGTTCATTGTAGCAATCTTTTATCAAAAATTGTATTCATTTTATCGTTTGCACGTATTTATTTTGGTTCTGGTACCTTCAGTTTATTATCTATATTTTATCAATTTTAGTATGTTTCCATTTTCAATTGATCGCCTTTAATTAAACGCTTTTTATTCGTTATTTTTCAACAATTATGTTTACTGAATCATTTTCAGTTTACCAACATCATTTTTTATCCTAACTTCAATATGAATATATAATTTCAATTTCGTGATAATCATTTGGTAAATCGATTCATTACCATCTTTATCGTAATTACTTGTGCATCTTTATCTTCTTAACACATATTGGTACTTTTATGATTATCTACAATTTATTATCGTCAATTGATTATTCTTGTTTAATACATCCTTATTAAACCCATTATTATTAAATTAATTCTGTTTGATCTACTTTAATATTCCACTTTCACGTAATCATTTTAATTTTTTCTATCATCCTCGTTAATTTATTTTTATTTGATATCTGAAAAAAGTTTGAAAATTAAAAATTTGATTTTTATGTCTATATTCCATCATCGTAAATTTGTCACTTTCGATGGATCAGCCATTACCATTTTCATCCTCATAATTGTCACATAACTATTTTCATTACACATTCACATTGATAACTCTCATTAATTATTCTTAGTTATGTGAATGATCATTAGTGGACTAAGAGAATTGTTATTACATATTGTATTGTATAAATACACAATAGAATACTTAATGCTTTATCAAAAATGTCAAGTCTCTACTGAAAAGTTGACAACCTATAAATAAATTGTTGGAAATATTTTAAGTAGCACTTATCTGAGAAATTACCGACATAAATAGTTTGATATCAAAGTGAAACCATTAAAATTCTTCAAATTGACAATGTAAATTGATCCTCGTCATTACGGAACCGGCTCGAAATATACGAGTTAGCACATTAGTTAACCATATGCACAATCGCCATTAGGATATAATGCGAATTGCTCGTTATTAAGATGCGTTTCACCTCATGCTACTCCCGTGCGTTTATTATAACGCATAAAACGTGACGTACGTAAATAAATTCATTATTTTGAATTAATCAAAAGATACAAATTGATGGGTAATTCAAGTGCACGCTTTGAACACTGTTTAAATCCCCACTATCTTTTATAGGTCTGTATCGATGTAAATTCCACACGGAGAGAATAAAAAGCAACATTTTATTATTAATCCTCGTAAAATTTATTATATATTGTAGTAAAACTAGGATACACCTGATTTAATCGAAGAAAGTCACTTACGAGCGCAAATAAAATTCACTGTTTTATTAAAATACAAATTTATCTATTCTGTAATATATATTTTTAAACGTTTACAACTTAAATGCGCATAAAAGTAAGGTCTTCGTGTTACTTTTCAAATAAACGACAATTAACGATGGAAGAGAATTGGTCACATTTTTACGAAGAAATATAAAACAAACGATGCGGAGTAACATTTGTTCTATTTGAAATATTTACAAAACGAAAAAAGGAATGTCTTATTGCACATTACTGTAGATTGTAATGTTTATTTTACAACATAATAAAATAAGCAAACCGAATGATAAAATATAAACATATTATGAGAAATGTCGGCGTTGCTTTAGGTATATTGAATTTTTACTATAGAATATAGTAGATTATTTAATATATTTTTTCATGAGTTAAAACATGACGGAATAGACGCGCTATGAATAATCATAGATTATTAGGACCAGTAAGAAAGCGGTGTTCCATTGTAACCGCGGAGTCAAATTGAACATATTCGTCACTAAGTTATTTCGCCGAATAGGTGTTATTAATCGCATATTTTGAATCTCATGGTATAATATGAATGTAAATTTATAAATTATTCATACCAGCAATACTTAGCATTTATTGTAAAACCAACGTGATTTTATTTATACAAAATTACCGATCTTATCTACTGTTTGTCAAGAATAAATCAGTTTTTGTCGTAACGCTTAGCATAAACATAAATAAGTCACTTGTCTCATTGAAAAGAATAAATCGTAATCAGGTGTTACTTGATTGATATTCCGTAACTAATTCCGGACGACAGAAATAGGAGAGCAGATTAGTGTAAAGATTTATTCAAGAAATTGCTACACTTTAATGTGATTTGTCATGAGGTGATCAATTAAAAATGTTTTTTTTTTCTGATTTCTTGTCTAAATAGTTATTTGCATTGCTTAGCTATTTATATTTTGCTATCAACGTGTCTTGGTCGATTATTTATAGCTTGTTAAAAAATTTGAACAATTTGTTTACAGCTTATTCATTTATTAAAGTTTCCTTAACAAGCGGCAACGGATATACGTTTCTCAAATGTTAAGTAGAATCTTCCGGTATATATTAACAGAAAATTACAACTGGTATTTTGAAAATTAAATTCAATATGATTTTAATAATAATAAGTAAATTATTAGGGTAATGAAGTTCGAAAACATGAGAGAATATTTTTATTAATTATGTATTTCGACACGCAGTGAAGTAAGTGAGACATAAAAAGTGGAAAAAGTAAAATGAAAGATGTAAGGCTTAGCAGCGACATTACAATGTAAGAAACACATTTGATGACGAAGCTGTCGATACGCGCGAATGAATTTATTACCATTTTCAATTTAATGCAAACGAGGCGAAACTCCAACTATCGTTAGTTCATTATGTAAATCACATTACTACTTAGTTGTCAAGCCTACAAACTTCTCGACCGCTAATTTGACATTTAACCAGTCACTGAATAGTTCTTGATAATCTACATCCATCTGCTGCTAGTCTAAGTCGACAATTGATCGTATCAATAAACTATTTATTTAAAATAAAATACAAGTCTTGATTCGTAAGATTTTTATTATAGGAAATTTAATCGCATGAATATTTTTAAACGTATGGAATTCAACTCTTGGTAACAACATTTTGATTTTGAAATTCAAAACTAGTGATACGAGGTGTGGTTAAATTAATCTTAAACTAATCCTTTTCTCGCCTCGTATTTTTCTAATTATAAAAATCGATAATTTTTCATTATATATATGTACATGTAGATAATTTTATAATTATGATATAATTTGATATATAATCTTCGTTAGATATTCATGATTTGTTAATACATATTTTATCATTCTCACTCGACATTATATATTTCATCATTTTATTTGTTTATTTAAATTCAACATTAATAATTATTAACTCTGTTAGTGATAATTTACATTATTGTATACGTTTTATTATTCTGTTATATTCGATAATTAATTATCTTGTCTTCAATAACTGTTCAGACTGTTTTATTAGACCGTCCTATTTGAATAAGTAATACTAAAATTAAATATATTGTTTGACCTTAAAGAAGTTTTTAAATAAGATTAGTTTTTTTTAAGATTTATTTATTACTTTTTGGGATATTTTATTATCAAT
Organism: Chromoteleia sp. ZL-2020; assembly: GCA_022817565.1. Lineage (NCBI taxonomy): Eukaryota > Metazoa > Arthropoda > Insecta > Hymenoptera > Scelionidae > Chromoteleia > Chromoteleia sp. ZL-2020. The sequence goes on from JABFPC010000170.1 coordinate 9,717, forward strand.
AATAAAATTTTAACATGATCAATCAGTCATGTTTTTAAGGTATTTTCATTAAATTCATTACTTCTATTACATTATAGTATATTATAACATCTTTATTATATTATATTCGAATACCTTCAATTAATTGTTTTCATTTTATATCTATAATCTACTATATTCATTAGATAATTTCAATTACTTCCTTTATATTTAATCACATTAAGCTCAGCATTGCTTTATATTAAATCGATCATTTTCATACGAGATAGAAAAATATTCTTATCTACACTTTATAACATTGATATTGTCATTTTGACATTCATATTTAACAATCATTTAATCATCTAAAATGATTTACTTTTAAACTATGCTTTTTTATATATTAATTATTTATTTCCGTTATCATTCAACAGAATAATGTTTCCAATTTTACTATACAGCTTTTTAATAGGAGTTCGCATATATTCTGATAATAACTTTAATGAGTGCGAAAAATATTTGTTCATTATCTAAAGACTCGGTCCTGTGTATGCCATTACGATTCTATTAAGCGCCTAGAACTATAATCAACAAAGGTACATCTCGCACGCGCATCAGAGTGTTTAGATCGAGGTTGCACACGGGAGGTACGAAATTCGTCTGGACAGGTACAACGTTCAAATTGGACCTCCGTCGTTGCCACCTGGTTCTCGGTGAGCACCTTAGAGTTAGGCGATCTTCGTCGCTCATCTGGAATGCATTTATCTCGTGTTTTGTGAGCCTCGCTGTTGGTAAGACACGGATTTCGGTAGCTTAATACTTCT
>JABFPC010000171.1:0-10489 GCA_022817565.1 Chromoteleia sp. ZL-2020
ATTAGGATACAGACTTTAGATGCAAACAAACGAGAATAACTCTTCTTCTTTTACGACTTTAATTTATGCGTTTTCTATTAATCGATTATCTTAATAAAGTGCGTTTATTTTCGTTTGTCTACGTTAAATCATTGATTGCACATTAAGAAACAACGTCGTCGAAAGGCAAAAATAATTCAGTAATTCTGCAGGGGCTCGTTTTTGCCCTTCGGCGCTGTTATCGCGTGAAAAGTGTGAAAGTTTTGTGGACAAGGCAAGGATTCTTTCATGATTATTCATGATCCTATGATATAAGTCGTTACATTTTGATCCTCTGAGGGGGTTCCTGGAGATGGAGGTGGAACCTGGGGGTGGAACGGCAGGAGGCAGGTTGTTTCCCTGAGGAGTAACGGGCGCCGAGCCGGACTCCGCTTGCTTCTGCCGTTCTGAAACAACACTCATATTTCACGTATCCGACGGTGCCCCAAAGCTGGCCCTTCTTGACTCACGTAGCGTCAATCGGATTTCAAACGTGGACTTCGAAATGTCGAATCCCGTTTCATTTAACATCGTTTCGAAAGCGCTTGGGTTCTCATCTCTAAAATAACTTTGAAACATGATATTGTCTTTTTTAAGACAGGGGACAATCTGCAAATTAAGTATCAATAATTATACGAATAAATAATGAATGAAGGAATTAATCATTTACATAATTTTTTGAACGATTTCGATAGATTAGAAATTATTCGTCTGGCAATCGGCGAACAATTAATGAAAAAATTATGTCAATGTATTCGAGTTCATTCATTTGCTCGAATAATTACCAGCACCTATTCTTTGCACGTTCCCTGTTTAAATTAATCAGCATATGAATCATCGTGTTAAATAAATTAAAATAAAATAAAAGAAACAAAAACTTCCATTTAGTTGAATGAACTCTGAGTACGATCGTAAATCTTTCATTCTAGCATCACTTATTTAAGTTTGTCCTCCACCCAATGCCAAGTTATGCTGCGAAAGCAATAAAGCGATCATTTTTTTGATTTACATTTTTGGTTGTTCTTTTTTTTTTATTATTATTATTTTTTTTTCTTTCGTTCAAGCGACGTTAGGTAATGTGAGTAAATGGCAGGGCTCTTCATTAATTTGCATCATTATGTCACGAGGAAAAGACAAAATTTCGTTATGGTACTTAACAGTTTTAACGTCCCCTTACTGATTATAATAAAATAAAAAAAAGTTTAAAAAAAGTTAAGAAAATGAGAAAAAAAAAGAAAAAAAAAATCTCTTTTATAAAACGAGAAACCTACCCTGGGAGTTGGACATGAACAAGTTGAGTAGCGAAGTGGTACGTCGGGAGGCCTTGTTGACATGGACTTGTTTATCCTTGTCTTTGGCCTTAACCCTTTCCCTGGGCTTTAGAACCCCCTCCCTCTGCCCTACATCGTTTGTCAAAGTTTGTGTCGAAACGTTACCAGCAACGCCTGTTTCACCATTGGTCCCTTTCGGCGCGTCCTTCGTCGTCGCTGGTTCGGATGCATTGGTACCTCCCTCCGCTTGGACTACCTGGTTTGTCATTTCCGCTAAATTCGTCAAAGTCTCTTCATACGCAATTACTCCTATTTGGAACGAATGATACAATTATTAAACTTATAACAATATTACAAATTCTTTTATAACAATTTTCTTAAGCTTTAATTGAGAAGAAGATCAGTTAAACAAATCAGTTACAGTTCGATAGCTTTTTAACACTACCATTAACATTTATTGTCCATAAGATGGGAATAAGTTGTAACCAACGATGGATAATATTTTAAATAAAATATAATGTACCTTTCCATTTAAATAAATATGTTCTATATTAAAAACAAAAGGAAAGGATTACAGAAAATTAGCCAAAAACAATTATTGCAGCAGAAGCGCAGCATCGACGATTTGAATCCCACTTAAATTACACGCATCCAAGCTTTGAACATTCGTACAGATATTGAAAACAGAACAATTTTATTGGAAGAGCAAATAAAAATAACCGTTGTCGATTATTTGAAGTACGTCATAGAATTTCTAAATAAAATAATGAGTAAAAAAGTTATATTTAGAACAATAATATTTTGTTATAGTTAACATAAATGGTTTCTAATGTATAAATACGTTCTACAATAAGCATAGATAGTATTAATTATAAGAAATTATAAATAATGTGTGCAAAAACTATGATCAAAAGCATCACTTCTATTGTAATTGTTAATTCAAAAATTGTTCTGTTGTTTGTCCAAGAAACACTGTTACGAACAAATTATATATGAACAAAAGTCCTACGAGGAACAATTTACAAAGAAATGTACCCAACCCGAAAACTTTCATAGCAAAGCATTGTGCAAAGAAAAGTAAGAAAATGTACTTCAGTAATTTTTGTATCAAACTCTATTATTTACGTATTCTACGTACCTGGTTTTTCAAAACCCGTATATTTAGTTTGGACGAATTGTTCCAATAGCTTTTCCACTGTCATGTCTAGACACTGACGTTTGAAATCGATGTGAACTTGTCCCACTTGTTCGTGGTTCGACTGGAGAACATCCGTGTAAATATTTAAAAATTCCTTCATATGTTTCAAATGAGTTTCCTCTATATTTTGAAAGCGCTGCGAATATTAATAGAATATTAAATTTGTTCAAAAAAATGACGCATAAGCGAAATACTGATTAAATTATATTCAAAATATTATTATTTACAGAATAATTAAACACTTCTTACACCGGATATCATAATTATTTAGCAATTTAAGTTTTAAACTATATATATAATTATAAAATTAAATACAGGAAACATAAAATTAAATAGATTCGCAAATAATATTACGTCGAATAATTTTGCGTTTAACTGATTTAATAATAATAATATAAGTATTCGTGACAACAAAATCATAATGATATTATAAAAATAACTGCAGTAACTCATTTTTATTGTTTTTCTTTATTTCAATAACACGACTAATATTAATTTCTCATCTAGCATAGAATATGCAGTAAAGTTTATGAATTTGTAGAAACAAGGCCTCATTGTATTAAAACATATAAAATCTCTTCGTCATAAAAACCTTTATAAATTATCTTATCCTTGATTTGAATACAATAAAATTATCCAATAATAATTTTTAACGAGTTCCATTCGAATACTCTTTACCTAGTTTATTATTCCAACGCAATTTTGAAGCAGAACCAGAATTTAAGTAAGTATTAATGCATTTTACAAGTCCAAGTGTTCATCCAAACGATTAACAAATGAAAGGACGTTTAAAATCTGTACAAAATTTGCCAAACAATTATTGACGGACAGCTTCGTACCTTGCAGGCCTGCGTCATCTTCGCCTCGAAATCATTCCTTATAACCGTGTACTTTTCGACGAGCGCTTTGTAATCGTCCTGAACCTTTTTGAACTTGACTTCAGCCTTTTCCAACTCGCGTTGGCTCGTATTGTCTTTGCGTAATTTTTCCAACTCGAGACCTCTCTGCAAGTACAAGTCCTTGGCCTTTTGAAGCGTTACTGTTATACTCTGAATACTTTGCACGAGCTCGAGCGTCGACGATTCCTCTTCTTTCACCTGAAAGTTAACGCCGAACGGCGTCGAATGTTTAAAACATTTTCATTCCGATCCTTTTCCTTTTTTTCTTTTGTTTTCATTTAAGATTAAAAGCTACGGGATCGAAGTGTACCGGACGTTGTCATTAAACGTTGGCGTTATTTGCACAGTTGCGAGGTTTAATCGATCACGCCATTCACGTATTCCAGACGCGTTGTACGAGGCGATAAAATATAAATGAGAAGTACAGATTGGCCTTTTTTTGTTCCGGCTTGATTGTTTTTCTTTCGCGATTCGAGCAAATATGCTCGGTTGTTTTAGTTATTCGACTTGATGATTTATAAGCGAATCGAAAACAAAGTACGTCGGGGAAATTTCGTTGCAGAAGTTTCTGCTCAGCTCGCTGTTTTTCTTTCCTTTTATGGTGAGCGAAAAAAAGAAGAAAAAAAAAGAAGAAAAAAAAAAAAAGAAAAAGAAAAGTTAACTGACGTTAATTTCAAGAATTACGAGGTTATACATTTCTGTCGCATCGTTTTATGGAAATATTCATACAGCACTTTCGTTATTATACTAATAATTTGTTCTGTTTATTGTACCGTACCCCCGTCATACTATAAATCATCGCGCAATTTTCCCGACGTAAAAATAAATTTCCAAATTCATCGTCGGAACCCTCGAAGATAAATCACGAAGACAACCTATCTCTGTTATCTCTTCCTATTTTTTCTATCCAATTTCCTCCTTATCGCCAAGCGACGTCGATCATTCGAACGAGTCGTAAAAGTATCCTAATCAAGCGCGCGTTCGTCGCTTACAATTTTCGTCGTTCGAACGAATCGCGGCGTTCAAAATTTCGTCGTTTTAAAAGAAGAAGGACAAAATGTGACAATGGAAAAAAATGAGCGCTTAAAAGTGGGCGTAAACTGATAAACCATTCTCGGCCGCAAACACGTAACGTTGGTATCGTGCTTGAACGTCGAGTTTTGTCGCTTTCATGAAAGGAAACGCCAATGAATTGTTATCGTCGAAACAATAGGACCAAGTTCGAAAAGAATATTTTTAAGATCAAGTTTTAAATGTTCCGTTATTATCCGTACTACAATTACCACGATTCGTTTTATTCTAATTTCTCGTAAACCGAGTTGTATTATAAATATATTAATTTGTATACGAACAATGGAATTGAATTCACGATTTAAATATAAAGGTAATAAATAATTCTTTCACTGCTAACATTATTGGATTCAAGATCAGGAAAAAGAAGAGACCGTAAAGTTATATAAAAATTTGCGTAATCTTTTGCTTCTCAAATAAAAAAAAAAAAGCAAAAACATTTTCTTATTGTAAAGAAGAACACGTATTGAGATACGCAATTAATTCTAATTATTAACGACAATTCCTTGTTACGAAATAAAATACTGATGAATGTATAGACGGTCGACGGTTTATGTTTTTTCAATTATTTAAGAATAATAAGAATTTCTCGAGGGGATGAAGGTATTTGATGAACGGAAGTCACATCTGTTGACGTAGTTTAGTGGTCGGAACAGTCTATAGATAATCAGAGGAAACCTGGGTTCGATTCCTAATGTCAGATGCGAGTGGCATTCTTTTTTTTTCATATATCAAGTATCCTTGGAATCTGCGATACTGAAAGACTACGATAAATGTTAGTTTATAATTTGGAAAAGAAGTGTTACGATAACAGCATTCCATCAGCTAATTTAATTTATATATAGGGATAAATTGACCGTTAAGACATTCATCTAAAGAAGGTTATTGAATAATAAAAAGTGTATCAATTATAATACTTTAAATGAAAAATGATTTAAGAAATTATCTTTCGTAAATTGAAAAAGTCGTGCTTGCTCGCGATAGTTTTTTCACTTTAACGATTTACGAAATGATACCGTCGAGTGGCCTTGATCGTGAATGAAAGCTGAGCATTCTTTAATTATATTACATACTCCCGTACTTCAAAAATAATGTGAGTTCGAAGGACTCGTGATAGAGCCATACTTTTACAAGTGATAATGATACAATACGAAGTCTTTATTTCGAAATTTTATAAGATTATTTGAATATTTATTTCTTGTTCTATTGTGTTATAAGTGATTGACGTCATTTATGTATGAATGCGGTGTATAACATTCTATTACAAATCGGATATCTTGATTGCACCTAATCTAATTACATTTACATGATTTACAATTCATTATGAATAATATTATAATTTAATATTGTACGTTACTACAACATTGCTCGTTTATTAATAATAAATGTTTTATTCAACTGAAATTAGTTATTTTACATTGTACGCAGAAAACAGGCTATATTTTTTAACTGCAGAAAATGTTTAAAAACATTCTTTTTTAAGCATTTATCTATCAGCTCTAATCTTTCATTTTAAATTCTGTTAAGACGTTCTTACTTGCTACAAAAATACATCTTTCTTAAAACAAATAGGATGTGTTAATAAATCAAAAGTTTGATGGCACGAATGGAAATTAAATCTATATCAACTTTTTTGAAAATACCATGTATACTATACCACACGTTGGTCCTCAACCTCTGAAAATTTGTGATTGAAAGACATGTTTGTTTTACTAAGCTAAGCTTTATTTTCACTAATTTTTTTACACATCGCAACCGTACGAGTTTGAAACGAAGACGTATTTTGTGTAGTATACTATACACGGCATCTCAGGAGGTTAAACGTAAAGTAATGGTCATAAAATTCATTCAGTTTCATTCAAAGTGTGTTAAAGAACTTGTAATTACATTTAAAAATAGAGTCAGTTATAATGTTTTAAAAATAATCTTGTATTTTGGCACGTTTTGGTCAAAATCTTTTCAAATCAATTTTCTCTATTATTGTGTTCGGTCAATAATTATGTCCTGAGTTATGTTCCATATGCTTTACGGTTGTACACAGACACATACATATGTATATGTATGTATATAGTTGTGCAATATACATTGTACAATATATAAATATAATCTAACGTACAACGCAAAACGCATTTGACAACGTAACATACAACGCAACCGATAAAAAAAAAAAAATAGCAAGACACTACAACATATATCTTAAAAGATGATACATTACACAACGTGACAAAGCACAATGATGCAAAATATGAGAGTACCGATTTCGATCGATACGTGCCTAAATGCAGAGTAACTTTAAAATGTCATAACCGAGCTATTTTTCATCGCAAACGCGAGTTCTTTGGCACGTTTCGAGGGCAATCGAACGAATTTCATGATCACTGCTTTACATTTAACGGTTGATTTGAGTTTCCTCCATACGTACGATTAAACTTGTGATTTGTTTAACTTCCGAAAACATCTTTCTTGATCGTAACACGACTTAACGGAGGCGGATTGAATGCAGAGCGATTTAAAAGAATTCATAACAGAGGATTAGAGTTCAAAACAACTTTTGGAAATCCTACAATAAAAATGAAGGCAGCCATCCCATTCTGAAAATTGTTAATTTTCGTGTCCAAAGAAGTATCCTGACTTTTGCGTGCACGTGTATTATAATATTTTCTGCAAAGCTTGCTCAATGTCTGTTAATTTAAGAACACTTTATTAATTAATTGTACTGAAAAGTTTTCTAAGATAAACATGAATTTCAGCTGAATCCAAGTTCAGACTTTGGCAAGAAAAGATGACTGTACCGACAAAATCATTTTATCGTGAGTAACTTTGGAATCGTTGCAAGAAAAGACTTCGCTCTTTCCTTATCCTATACATATGCTAATGAAATTCAGCATGGGAATAAATTATACGTTAAAAGAAAGTTGATCTTACAGCCTTATGTTTTTTGTGCAGTTCGTCAGAGTATTTGGAGACATCCTTAATGAGTTCCGAGACCTTTTGAGCCATCTGAAGGTGCAATCCGGCCAGCTTTTCGGCCGCCCCGCGAAGGGCCGCCCAGATCGGGGCGAACGTTCCCTGAGTCGTGCTACTGTTGCTCGCCTGTTTCGCGACCTTGCTCAGTAGCTTGTAATTATTTTCCTCGATGGTCGAGCGCTCGCGTAGAAAATCAGCCAACTCCTTGCTCGCCACCGCGCCATGTTTCATATTATGATACAACACGTCAAAGCCATTATTCTTTTCACCCTGAAACAGTTGCAAGACTGATATTAATCCACTTCGTTCAAACGATCATGTTTAACAACGTTAAATAATTTCACGGACAAGCTTTATGATTTCAGCAACGTGGATTTTCGTATCAAATTCACTTTGAATCTGATTAAAGAGACAGACCGTTGACAGACCGTGAAACAATTTATCGTACGAACGCACGCGTATTAAATAAAATGTTCGAAGAAGAATGGCGTAAGGGCTCTTCAAATCCTTCAATCATCGCGTTCGGTCATTTGACACTTTAACCTGCAGATACTGCATGACATTCACACAGACGCGATGTTCAAGCACACACACACACACACACACACGAATTAACTGTCCTACGCTTTAGCCGTCATTCAGATGTAATATTTTTATATTAGACGTAATAACAAATTATTGCAACTAGCGCTTGAAAAATTGTACCAATTACTCTTTGATAGCTGTATCCGAGTTCCGATGAATAATGTACGCAATTTTCACTTTTCCGCTTGTTCTCGTTCAAGCGACGACTTGTTTCAAAAGCAACAGGGATTGTGATTTAGCAACAAATCAATTTAATTAATGAAATCAGCGTTTAAGGGTCTAGCGAACCGCAAAAAGCGACTCTAACGAACCGAAATGACGAACATCCGTGTCATTTATCTAGGAACAATAGGATGCTAAATGTCGCTAATCTCCCCGCCGATTTAAAACAACGTGCCTCGTCGTCCTTCAAACTTTAACATTCCCGTTCCAATTTCTTTTCTAATTTCGAATCGATTCTCGGGTCAAAGTTCGTCGATTAAACTTAGGCCCGGTTAAGTACTTCGCTTTTTTATTTCACGACGCTTTCCACGGCTGACAAAAAAGTGTAATCACGGATTAATCGAATCAGCGACGATTTCTGTGCAACTTTGTTTCTCGAACGCGCGAAATTCTGCATAAAGTGAGTCAGAATCAATTACGAACGTTACGTAATTTTGTCTGCAAGATAACTACAATTGAAGATGCTTCTTATGCTGCATTGCAGTGTGTCAAATGTGAAGTCATCGATTAATCGATAGCGTTTTTATTTCTCCTCGCTCTTTGCCCAACGCACAACGATGTGACAAAAAAATATAAATAAGATAAGGATTTCGGTTACGCGAGTAACGTCTATTCCTTTAAATTTGATTGCTTCGTTAATTAATTGACGATTAGATAACGAATCGCGCCGCTGTGATGTTTCTCGCCGATTTCGTGCGTTCAATATTTTGTGTACATTCGTCTCTTTTTATTATCTTCGATGATATACGATTCAACGTAAACATAATTGGCCTACAAATTCCAGACAATGTCGCTGTGGAACCAACTAACGCGTGTACGTCGCTATTCAATTGTATGTCGCGATATTCGTGTCAGTTTGATCTATAAACAAAATATCGCTCCGATTTCGTGCGCAAAAAATTGTCGCCGCGTTATTTATCGCGCTGAAATAAATATGAATGACAAATATTTGCATTTCTGTTGATTCTACGTAACGCTGTTACATATTAATCTTATGTAATACGTTTTGTAAATAGTTCACGAGCGCTTGTACATTTCTAAAGACAGTTTGAACTTTTCACGTGGATATTGAAATACATTTCGACGACTGTTAATGCACCGAGAGTGGTCCGATTTTTTAAGTTCAATTTTTCAGATTTCAGGTTTTGCTGCTGCATTTTTTCACCGAAGAATAAATCGTGTGTATGTTTACTTGTTCCATCGCGATTAATTATTATGCAATTCAATATCAATTCTACCCGAAGCCCCGACAATGAATTTACAGCAATAAGATAAATGAAAAAAAATTATAATCCAGTTTTATTTCCTTATTACCGTCAATGTGTTCAACGTTACAACGATTATCGCTTTCACTTAACCAAGGGAATGCTCATGTAAATTTATGAGCTTACCTTTTTGACCATGTGGAAAGATTTTAGCCGTTGTTTAGCGAATTAACATTGGCAGTGAATCTATTACTTAGTGTATACGTTATAATACACATGGTGCGTAATATTAATAGCCGGATAGCTTTAATCTAGTAGTGGTATAGTTCTCTCTCTTTATTTAAATTTCTGTTTGCATGAGTCGTATAAGGTTGAAATGAGAGAAAACATAGAATAAGAAACCTTTTTTTTTGCGAGAGAAAAAGTTGTTCTGTAGGATCGGTATTTCTTCCTAAAATGTCGCCATTTTTTAAGAATAATTTATGATGGATTAGTTTTTTTCCGTTCTAATATTCGATATGAATATGCATAGTTTGCAAAGATATCTCGAATTTGATTATTTATTCTGCGTTTTTGTAAATGATTGCTTATTAAAGCTTTAATTTCCTTAATATTCCCTAAATTCTGCATCTTTCGCTCCATAGACTATCTGTATTCATTATATAAACTCAGTTTTCCTTGTAGCAATGGTGCAAATTCCTCCATCACTCATGCGTTAATTCCGGACGTGTTCCAATATAAAAAAACCAGATCTGATTTTAGTGTGATCCTATCTTTATGTATGTAATCTCGTGAACATCTGATAAAGTCTATCTAACATGATCATGATTAGGACCAGAATGTCGATTGTCACAAAAGAAGTGAAATATAGTGTATGGGATTGTGTGATTTACTAATCATTGTCGCATGAGGATATTTCCTACTTTTTGATAATGCAAAAACACGAGGTTATTACTTCTCGATAGCTGATTCTTATCAATAACATGTAAAAAAAATTATTAATTTATAGCATTGTTCAAATTGCACGCTATATTAGTCCGTCATACTGGAATC
>JABFPC010000172.1:0-10489 GCA_022817565.1 Chromoteleia sp. ZL-2020
AACTCCAGGGACCCCAACTCACCCTGAAAAATACGTTCCCACAATTTCTATACCCTTCTGCCACCTATCGGTTAAGTATCTGATTCCTTCGCGATATGAAGTTTAAAATATGTACATTAGACGACCGAAATAAAGTGACTAATACTTTTGCGTACACCTAATAGTTTCGAATGAGAAATAATTATCTAATATTAACGTAATTATATCTTAAAATAAAAACAAATTAATATTTTTAAAATATATATAGTATTATCGTACATGAAAAGGATATTATTTTAAAAGAATAAAACAGTTAATTATTTATTTTATTATTATTTAATTTTTAATTAATTAATTATCTCATTATAAATATATATGTTTTATATGCTATTATTAGATAAAGTGAATAAAATAATTATCTTATTCAATGTTGATATTTTCTTATATAATTATTTTATCACAATCAAAGTTAGTATAATAAAATAATGATTGTAATTTACTTTGTATAATTATCTTAACTAACGACAAAACAAATTAATTCTTAAATTAAAAATTAATTAATACTATAAAACAATAATATTAAGATAATAAAGATCTATCGAAATTTTAATTGAAAGCGATTAGTTGAGCCTAATTAATTGTCAAGATTTGTATCAATGTAATAACTGTATATTTACGAATACATTTTACATGCACGTTTTCCTATTATCGGAAATAACTAATAAATTAGTTCATCAACTTAACTAATATTTTACATTTAATTCATTTAAATATAACAATAAATAAAATCAATTATTATTATTAATGTTAAAAGTTTTGAATTATTTGAATAAGTTCAATGATAAACGTATTAAATTTCATTTAACTCTCTATAGAGTTTGCAGTTTTTATCTGCAGACAACTTGCAAAAACATTTATTTTGATATTTCAAGTTAGAGCTGATAACCGTGTTACCAAGAATGGTGTTGGTTGCTAAGACATTATATAACAAAATGTATACGCCACCGTGCGGAAACCAAATGAATTATTAAATAAAATGTCGATATAGTAGTGTGTGACTTGAAAGTTGCACGGGCCCATAGAGGGTTAAACTATTAACAATGTACCTGTAATTTCAATTTTTATTTAAAGAAAGCAGCTTATTAAGACAATCAAAAGTTTATCATTGTTCAGGCAATAACGTTTTTTTGTAAAAACAGTAAAACTTGTGCAAAGGTAAAAAATAAGCAAAAAAATGTATTTACTAGTAAGTAATAAGTCAATAAATAAGTTCATTGATAAAAAATGTCCTATTTCTTGCGTTGCCTAATTGTGCTTAATTACGTATCATTTATTTACAAATAAAAAAAAATGTGTGTGTATATATATATATATATATATATATATTTGAAAACTAGATTAGTGTACTCACTTCGTACACACCAGCTATATGATGTAATTATTTTGCTGCATGATGTTTAAACATATATATTATACAATGCATAAACAATAAGTATACCCACATAGTTAGTGTATTTTAATTTTTTGTGTATATTATGATATATTTTTTCTTTTTAATGAGATAAGCAGTAAATTTTTCGATGCTTTCAGCGAAGCTATAACTTTCTGCAACTTCAGAATGTAAAATACAACTCTGTATTAATATTTTTCTTGAACGTTTGCCTTTCAGAATACTTAATAGCTATGTTTTCCCCAGTTAACGAAAATAGGTAAATAGCATCGGCGTTCGGTTATGTTTACATATTTGAACACGTGATTCATATATAAATCATTATTATACCACAACATTCTTGTAAAGAGTAACAAATTATATGATAGCATGAAAACATGGATTTTAAGTTTTATTCATTTCTGCACATAAAAGTGCATTTATCTTGAAAATGTGAAACGTCCTCCTTACTCTGACCTCTCATTCGTGTTCTAGAGGCAAATTTCACATTAAAAGTGGGTCCATCATAGATTTTCAGTAGGGTCATTATTATTAAATAATTACCTTGTATTCGTTAGTTTTAACTGCGATTCTATAATTGACGAAATATGTATGATTATATATCTAACTGTTAAGGATGCTTATTAATGACAAGTGAAAGCTGCACAGTTCAATTAGATGGATTTACTGTGACGAATCAAAGCAACAAATTGTGAAAGAAAGCAAAAATATTATATATATATATATTATCAAATTTATCATTTTTATTCTAATAATTGTAATCATTTTAATACTTTTACAAACAATTTCTCCATGCGTGCGTAACTTCACAAAACTTAATACAGTTTTGCTCGGTTAATTACTTAGTCCAATACGAAATGTACATGCAACAATTAGAAAAGCAACAACCCTCGTATACACTGCACGATGAAAACCGGATAATGTTGTAACGCAATAATTACACCCACGCGAATAATTACATTCGCGGATCGCATCGTTGGAAAATCCGTAGCCAAATCAACCATTGCTTTAGACGAAACAATCTCGACGTTATTCGTCGGGGCAAATTGACTCTCGATTGGCGAGATTACTCGATCTTTTATGCCGATTAAGCATGAAAGTATGATGCCTTGCGATCATTAAACTCGCTCTCTCCGCCGCGAAGACGGTAGCCCGGTAATGCGCAGTAAATCGAATGAAATCCAGCCGTACCACGCCATTTGGAACTTGGCACGATGGATATTCCGCGGCGTGGCTCCGTCCTTGTCGCGTTCTGGCACCCGCGCGAGACCCTCTGCCAACTTCCCGACGGTTCTCCTTCTCCGCTCCTCCGTGCCTCTTTCTCCTTACAAGTAAAACGATCACGAGGAAGCGCACGGCGATGTTCGCTATGCGGGACGCCGTTCGTGACTCGGTGGTACGTCATTTTTTAACGTACTTTTGATACTAAATGCCGCTACGTTGTAGACCCAAATGGAGGCATTTTGATTATCGCATGCTGCTTATTGATACGAAGGGAATACGTTCTGTACGTTGACCTTCTGACACGAGGGTCGTTGTCTATTTAAGGATCACGATGTTTTACTTAAAGAGATGCTACCGAGGCATTTTTCGATCAATGCAGAAGCAATTATTTTGTAATGATATACCATTTTCGGTGCTCTTTTCTGTTAATGATTGTATGGAATTGAAATAGGAAATTCGAAGCTTAGAATCTTTGTAAGCATTACTCTTCTGTAGATAAATAAACGGAAGTGTATAATCGTTCGAGAGTCAATGTCCATGTTTTGTGTGTCAGCGAAATGTATGCAATTATAACAAATTTGCAAAATTGAAAAGGCTAGAAACATTATTTTGCTTCGTTTCCTATTCCTCGTCAAGATTGCTCATGACATTTATGAACAAAATGTTCAATATATAATCACAAAATTAACGTCGGAAAAGTGACATAGTAATTTCTCTATTAGGTTAGAGGCATAATCATATATATTAATAATTGGATGATTATACATTGGCAATTAACTAAAAAATTTGCACGATCCAGATAGTCTCGCTATTACTTGAACCAAACCCGTTTCAATACTTTTATTATTATACGACAAAATTATATTCATAATCTTATGAAAATTATATACGAATGCTTACTTCCGGAATAATAAACAAGCAATAAGTAAATAAGCAACAAGCAATGGAAAACTTTTGTATACTTATCGCCTATGTTTCAGATTATTAATTTCCAAAGAAATCGTTTACTAAATTACCATATATTAATATGTATACGTTATTTAATATGTAGGAAGTAAGATTGTAGGAGCAAAATTAAGAATGTATATTACTTGTATTATATTATAATAAATAAACAATTTAATATTATCACTTATATATTAACTCGTTATAAAATTGTGCAGTATCAATGCATAAGTAGTAGTCGACTTCTAAATGTAATTCTCTTACAAAATTATAATTCTTGCCTTAACCTGAATTGCAACTTACTAGTCCACTTGACTATTGAAAGCCGGCAGGTGCTTCGTCGGTGCATTGATGTATCATAACTTATAGCTTTCCATTCATTTCGTAGTAGAAAAACTGCTTAACATAATTTGGCATGAATCTGCAATAAATCCAGACATTTTTCTAATGAAACACTCGACCTTAATACTTGATAGAAAAACGATTGCGCATAAAATTTATTTTCAATGCTGCGCACTCCAGTAACATTATAATACAATTATACGTCGCGAAAATGAGGTTCGCTGTAGTTCCATTATACTTCAAACCATTTTGCAAGAAATTAGTTTTTATCGTATATAAATTACTACACTGAAGAACAGATATAACAAAAGCTTTGTATTATATTATTTTTTTTTTTAAATTCAAAGTATTGTTTTATAATTGTATTCTAATCATAATTTAGTAATTGAAAAAAACGTCTTAATGGTCACCCATCCAAGTAACGACCAACGGCATTTGTGCTTAACTTTGTCTTTAATTCGTATACTGATATGCGCGCCAGATATAAAATGCACCTTTACTTTTAGCCGTTGACTGTACTAAACTCACTAAAAATAAATAAATAAAAAATATATTTTTAGCAATTTGATAAATTGTGCAATAAAAAAATAGCAAAAAATGTACTTTTCAGAGTTTTCTGTCTAGTCTAAACATTTTTATATTACATTTTTCGCGATAACATTTGAAGTCTTTGAAAATGTCTTATAAACATTCGCTGTCCAATTTCGATAACAGTGTAACCGCCGTTGTACTGTTCAAAACGCTTTCAGAGCGATTTACTAGAGCAAAGAAAATACCAAAATAAAAATCAATTTACAAACGACACGAAAAGTTCAACGAATGTCTCTTGATATATGAACGAACATGTACCAAGAAAGTTTATAAAACAATCCTCGAACGCTTCGATACTAAACGATGCAGAACTTCATGAAACAAACTCTAAATAGTAAAAAGTGCACAACTATAAACATCGCGATGTATATCGACGGACGAGCGATATATTTCCCGTTTTCTTGATTTTCAGTTTGACTTTTCGATGTTGGAAAATAGGTTTTTTGTGATAAATAATTTGTTTATAACAAAGTAACGCGAAGACAATTATGTTTTGATTCTTATTATGCTTTTAATAAATTGTAATAATTTGAATTGAAAATTAAACAATATATATTCTCTAATAAATAAATTGATCACGTGACTTATCATCACAATTGTACAATATTTATCGAAATTATTAGAAAATTAATGTTCTCTGCAATTTTCTATGACACGCCGTAACAAAATTAACGACAATCCTCGTTAATTCAACGATAGCCTTATCTCCGTTGGCGCCGTTTCCCTTTTATTTACTTCAACGTTTGAAATGGCCAAATTTGATTTAACGGGAAAAAGTGCCGAAAGGCAACTCGGACGAAACATTTGTTCAACTTATTAAACGACTCTTCTATACGTCTCCACCATACATCGAATTATTGCGGATCTGGTGCTGCGACACCTTTTTACTGACCAATCCAATGCCAAGTGTGTTGAATTGGGAGTCGCTTCGCTCCTCAAGAAATTGCGATCGTTTCTTGGCTTTGGATGAATGCAGCCAAGAGCTTTCGTGAAAAGCGAGATACCGCCTCGAATCGACTTCAATATTATCTTGTATTGAATTGTTGGATTATTTTGCTTTTGCTCGAATCGTCGACAAGAAGACGGAGGAACTCGACTGTAACGGCGCATCGTTTTTAGTATCCTACTTTTATTAAACTCGAACGTTTATTAATGCAATCCTTCGTAAACACGGCTCGAATTTCGATCGCAATAACAGGCCCTCGAAAAATCGTTCGACTGTTGAACTTGTTAAATTCTTATCGGAGCTTCTTGTTGGTTTGCGGAACTCCGCGTCGGAGCTTGATATTTCAATATTTACCGAGTTCGTTTGCCGGCTGCCTGTAATGTGTCGCACGTTATGGGCGTGCGACGAAAAAAGAAACTGTATGTTTTGGAACCGCTTCAGGATTCGTCGAACTAAAACTATTTCGCTTAGATTCGCCGATTGAACGAAGCGTTAAAATGTTTTTACAGCAAATTCACAACATCGTATTAATTGTACTACTTCCGTCGCATGCCACTTTCCTTCTTCGATAATCATTTAAACATTATGTTACGAATTAGAAATTATTTAATTTTTACAATTGAAGACAAGTGATCAAAAATGTACTGATTTGAAGAATATTTTTTTAATTAATTACTAGTATACTTTATTTATCAAAAATTCGTATAAAGGTGTAACCTTTAATGTAAATACTTTTTCTTAATGTAATTTATTTTTTTAATTTTAAACATAAAATATTACAAAGCATATTGCTTGATAATTTTAAAATGATGTTTAAAATTAATTTCATTGAATCAATGAAATTGGTTTAATGATATTGTTATCGAATGCAAATATTTTATTGATTTGACAAAATTTGTATTAAATCATTAAAGTATTTTGTTACTTCAACAGTAGTCTTATGAAATCGACGCAACTATTTTTCCAGTGTGAGAATTGTCAAATTGTAATATCCAAGTCCTAATAGTCATAAGAAGATGGAGAAATAAAATGAAAATATTGAATCGCGTTTAATCAAATTAAAGTAAATATATGAAAATGGTGAATAGCAGTAAATTAATCATGATTTAAAGATGACGAGATAATAACTAAGGTAATCAAATTAAAGTGAATGTAAGTAATTCGGAAAATGACTTTCTTAGCAATAAATATTAATACGTGCGAGTAATCTAATGCAGCTTACAAAATTTGAGTATCTAAATTGAAATAGTATTATTAAACTTATCTACCTCATCTACAAAATATTCAAGATAAAACAATGAAATGAAAATGAACAATTGAAAACATCCAAGTAAAGAGTAAGTTCAAAATCACACCGTTTAAATAAAAGAAGAATAAAGATAAACAAACCATGAAATTTCGATCGCTGAATTACAATCATAGAATAAGGTTCATCGATAAGAATAAAGTTCAAATAAAAGCCGATGAAAATAATGGAGTAAAATAAGACGAAGGAAAAACGAATTGACCGAATTATTTTTAGATAACGTACGAAACCCTTCGTGCACGGTTACCAACTACACGTTTTCTTTAAAAGAAGAGCTTCTTCAAAATGAATACTCTATTATTAATAGGTCCGTATAAACTCGCGAAGCGAAAGATTGTGCGTTATTTTTTCATTAATTGTTTAACGTAATGCACGGAAAATGATATCACAACTGATATAAGCCGGGCAGAAATAAAAAAGCCCTCTTTAGAAATGCAAGGAAGCGATTTCATAATAAATTCTGACCCGTTGAAAGAGGTAATTTCTGAGTGCATAGAAGCATCAAACGCGATTATTTCGCGATAACCAAAATTCAATGCCATCTTGGCTGTCTGGCCGTGGCGTTGATACGATACAATTTGTTTTATGTTCTAAGCGCATGTGAAATAATTTATCCGTTGCTTTTGTCGGCGCGTCTGAATAATTGCATTATTCAAATCTCGTCTTTATTTAAGCGTTTCGTAAATACCCGGCGGATTTTGCGTAACAAATCCCGGGTTTCGACTCGACGGGACAAATTTTAATATTCAAACGCCGCGGAAAGGAAAGATTCGAATTACGGATTGTTTTAGCGATCGCATTTGAAGATCGAATTTTCGAGAGGATAACTTTGAAAAAGTCAAACACGCAAATTCGCCAAAGTATTGTTGGAACGTATTGAAAAGTGGTTTTCGCATTTGAAACCACCGAGATGAAATTAATTAAAATATTCTATATCTCTGTTGATGCGGTAGAGTAAGTTTTTATTGAACTTATTATTGGGTATCAGCAGAAGATACTAATTGGAAAGCCATTGTTCTTTTGATTATGCAAATGGACAGGTCTCATGCGCCATGGTCGAAGTTTTTATTAACTTTCAACTTATAATAGCTTTATATGCTCCGATTAGCGGCACCGTATTATCAAACTGGACCGCGATTCGGATATTTGTGCTTTGGCTGTATAAAAAGATAAAAGTGATTCGCGAGGACGACGTTTTTTAGGCAATTAAACGTTAACAAATTAATTAAAATGAAAATTTGACCAGTGTTTGAGATGTATAATAACGTTTACGATATTACTACTTATAAGTATTGTTTTTCTTGTATGAAATCAGGGCAAGAAACTTTAATCGATATAATTCAATTAATTGTCTATTAAATCATTGTTCTTCAGATATTACGGATATGTTAATATCAATACGTATATAAACTGTATATATCACATGCGTTGCAATAGCAATCATATATTTTGTCTAATAATTCGTTTAAAAATAATAACTCATACCGATTAAGCTATAAATTAAATTTGCTCTGACTAAGTAGAATGTAACCATACTCATTTTTAAGAAAAACTGAAGCAATTATGAAATATATATGTATGTACATATAATTATTTAAAAATTAATTTAAGCTAAAATATTGATGAATTATAATAATTAATGATTCTTAAAAATAGTATGGCAAATTCAAAAAATAATATTTTTATTTAAGTTTATAGCTCTTGGCAGGATTATAAAATAAATGTAAAGACCAAATGAAATGATCTTTCGTTATAAAATATTTTTTACAAAAATACTGTACTATGTCAAATTCTATTGGTACGTCATATATTTAGAATATTTTTATAACATTATTTTCCTGATGTTTTAAATATAATTATAAGTAGTTATTTTTAATTAATTTCCGTTTTATTTATCATAAATGTATTTTATATGTTGTCATTAAATGTTTTAATATAGTTCCTTATGAATGTACATATCACAAAATTATAAATACTTAATTTTTCATTTCTTTGAAATTAAACGAAAATGATTACAAAATGATTTTACATAAATAATTGCTTTTAAAAATTATATTTATGTTCTCTATATTAAATAAATATTTTATAGTATAGTACATTATTATATAATAATGTTACAAAAATATTCTTTAAATATAATTCTTTAATTAGGTATGTTAAAATAAATCTCTACATCTTTTTCTATACAATGTTTTGATTCTTATTATAAAATTATTGATTTAATAAACATTGTGTAATTTATTAGGTTTACGAATTGATTTTTTCAGATTTTTTAGAAACTTATAGTCTTATTAAAAAAGTAGACAAAAACATGTTCGATCAGGGAAATAATTTCCATTGCTTTTAATAATCTTGTGCCATCGATCGGATAGTATACGGATGCCACCACGATAGAAGCTTGCTTTCGTAGCAATGATAAATTTTTTGATATTTTCAACGTTTTGGAAGTGGCTATCTGTCATGCTGTGTTCCGTCGATTAAAACAGGTGACAGTCAGTAGATGATAAGTTCGGTGTGTAAGCCGGATGAGGGAGAATCTCCCAATCCAAGTTTAAGATGGTTTTGTTGAGTTGCGCGGACACCATATGATCGAATGTTATCATGTAAAAGAATGACTTTTCGCCTTTCGTGTCCTGTATATGGATTTTTTTATCAGTTCTTTTTTTCATCGTTCAAATGGTTTAATTGTTGATTATATCGATCCGCAGTAATGATCTGATTCGGTTGTAGAAGTTCATAATAAAGAACACCCTTCATGAACCACCAGATACAGAAAAGAACTTTCTATGCGTGGGTCCTTTCTGTTGTAGGCTGCCATGTATCCACCCACGACTTTTTGCGTTTAGAGTTCTCATATAATATCTATTTTTCATCGTCCTTTATCATCTTCTACAAAAGGTCATTCTTTTGTTGTTTGACAAGCAGCGAAAGGCATGCCTGTATACGCTGAACAAAATTATGCTCCTTCATGTGGAACTCGTCTTCCTATCTTCTGTACCTTTCCCGTCGCGTGTAATCGTCTGTAAACAGCCTTTTGAGTAACTCATTTTAATAGCCGTTTGAGTAACTTATTGCGTTTGGGTTGAGATTTCGTCAAGCAAGGCTTGCGAATTTTCGAGACTGTCCAGGATGCATGGTAACTAACATAAAAATCATATTCTCTAAAATGTTTAAACCAATAATAACATGTTTCGTAAGATACAATATTCTTTCTGAGAACAGAACAAATTGATTTGCATTCTTTAATGACGTTTTTTCCTTGTTGAAATTCGTAACGTCATACAGTAACGAATGTGCAGCTTATCCGTTGCCATTGTGTTTACAACTTTTTTATAAAGTTACGTTGTTTGTCCAACAAACTTAAATTACGATTTAAAAACCTAAGTATCAATTCTTAACAACCCCTAAAGAATAGTAAAAGATTTTAATACATAGTAGGATTCTTAACTTGCTCAAAAAATCTGTAAAAAATAAATCTTATACTCATACTACACTAAAGTAGATTATATACAAACAAAACTTATTTAAAAAAATACAATTAGGAACCATCATTTTTTATACGCAAACGTTCTACTCTTTTTTAGTTATGTATGTATACAAGGTGTTAGAAAGAACAAAGATAAAAAATTTTACTTGCGAATATCTGAAAAAAGAACAAACAGAACATTTTATGGAACAAAATTTTACAGAATCGTAATTTTTTTAA
>JABFPC010000173.1:0-10484 GCA_022817565.1 Chromoteleia sp. ZL-2020
ATCACAGGCACGTCCTTTCACGCACGACAACATTATATTTGGCCACGCTTCGCCGGTGGCGCACCTGTCACAATCAATTTTTTATTAACGTTCAATATTTTTGTTGACATCGAACACTACATTGAGATGTTGAAGAAGGGAATAGCGTCGGGCAATTTAGGAATTTTTGACCAAATTTTGGATTCTTTCCGAAATTTCCCGAACTTATTATAAAATGTGGGTGAAGTGGGATATAAAAGACACATTGAATGTAATGACAATAATTATCACCATTGCAATCAAAACAAATCTAATTTTGATACTCTCAACATAAAGTTATTTTCATTATAAGATTTACAATTTGATTGATCAAGAAATAGAGCATTATGCGATCGATATTCTATGGTAATCTACTCATCGGGCAATGTTGATACTGTGCGATTTATGAAGCTGTGCCACATACGTTTAATCTAGTGCCTAAATAATGGATACTTACTGTATAAATGAAATTAAAGAAAACAAAACGAATCTAAACAGCTATAACTAAAAATGACCATCCCTACGATGATGCGAGCACACAAAATGAATATTCGAAAATTGGTAAATTTGTGAACATGTATCCAAGTTCTGTGAATATTATTAGAAGTAAACCATCGTAAATGAGTGAAGTGATTCTAACAAATAAAAGATTGACGAAACTGTACACTTGAAGAGAAAAAATAACACTTAGAGAGTCAGAGGTAGAAAATAATTCGATCGCGCACTTACCGGAAGAGTAACATAAGAGCTTGAATGAAGCTCTGGAAATTGTTGTGCTTGTTAATCGAGGTCTCCTCATTTAAGGTGATGTTACCAAAAACCTGAACAGTGATAAGTAGATGGCCGCGGCCAAAACAAAGTGAAAGTGTTGTTAGAGTACGTGTGTTTATCTCGGACATGGTTTTATCATCTTGCGCGTCTTTCGTATTTTTCAAATCATAATGAAAATTTGGTTAACTTTTAAAACCAAATTACCATTACGAAAGTTTGAACAATCTCAAGTGTGAATGAAAAGTAAATAATCAAGATCATCGTTCATTGCTTATCGGTGCATAAGCTGAAGCATTATGCATTATCTTTACTCTAAAAGTCATGGCTTACGCGCACAAACTACAATTTACAAGTTATTTTGTTCAACTACGACTAAAGAAATGTAACTCAAGGGAATCTCCAGGCAGTTTATGCATTTTTACCTAAAGTCTACTTGTGTTTCTCACCTTCTAATATCTATCTTCGTATTTGTTTCTATTCATAGCAGTTTTTCATTTCCCTCATTTGAGACAAGTTTCATTATTTTACTTACCAAGTTATTATTATTTTTTCATTTTCGTACATGGTTTATTCCGATGCATTAATTATTTACATAAACTTACATAAATTTTTGTCAACATAAACTTATCTCAAATAATTCTTTTACATTTATCTTGCTTACGAGCTAGAACCAATCTAAATCAAACAAAAGCACGGAACTAATCGATCAGATCAACTCAAAATTATACGAAATGTCGAGCAGCTTTGTTCTAATTGTTCTACTTTCCTCCACGATCGCATAGTACTTGTGAAATTTCCATATTGGTTATTTCATTGTTTTATCTGTTATTGTTCTTTTTATCTTCCACTGTGATACTTTACGTTCGTTAAAATCCCGCGTTTTAAAATTCTTTCCTCATATTCACTCAATCGATTTGGTTCAAGCTACTTTTTCAAGTGACTTTTATTTTGTAAGATTTCAGCTGCTCGACTCACCGAAAGAGCAACATAAGACCACCAAAAAAGGACTGAAAGTTGTTGTGACGTTCGATCGACGATCCCGGATCGTTCGCCAGGTTTCCAAAGACCTGACAACGAGATGACAGGATGATTTTAGTTAAATCTATCTACTCTTTTTTCTCATTTGCTCGTTTTATTTTAGTTCTGCGTGTTGGAGAGAAAAAATGGAAGATGCAGTGTCGAACATAAATTGTTAAAAATTATTACGAATAAACAAATAACGTACATGTTTTAAATTATAATATACTGTTAAAATAAATCTGATGTCTGTGGATATCGTATTTGGCAATGAACTTAAAAATTCCGATGTGCTGTTAATTTGAGAAACACTTGAGTTTATGCATTTTTTAATCATTACTTTGAGTATTAGTTTGTAAATCATACAGATGTTTGTTTCTTTTTCTTTTTATTGATTAAAAATATATTTTACCTGCATCCCGATGATTGCATAAATGAAGAATAGCATCGCTATGAGCAAACATACGTAAGGCAGCGCCTGGAATCAAAATTCATTTATTATTGAAAATGCTTCAATAAATGTTTTTACTTATTAACTTATTATACATTTATTTAAAATAATATAAAATAAGTTCTGACAAATTGAGTAAATTAATTTACTACAGTTTTAGAATTACAATTGATTTATGTAGAACAAAAAGTATCGTGGTGAAATTTTTTAGACAGCCTTTTGTCTCATCGAAAGTTTCATCAGTTCTTTGTTCTTACCTTAAATGACTGAACGAATGTCCAAAGTAAAATTCGTATAGTGTATCCCTGTCGGAGTAGTTTTATAAGCCTGGCAGCACGAAAGAGCCTGAGAAATCCGACATTGATGAAGTTTTCCTGTAGGGGACAGAGGAAATTGCACTTAACGAAACAAATTGAAAATTCCTTCGGGGCACCAAACGTGAAAGCTCCATGCGCGCGTCACTGCCTATTCAGTCTAAGACCGCATAAGAATACGATATATTCGTTCGCTCGCTGCACTTTTCCAATTTTTAATCCAATTCCAATCACTTTTTTTCTACTAAAATTTGAAATTTTATCACGAAGAAACAATGAATACGAAAATGTATTAACGTAAGGAGAACGAAAATTCGCCTACATTCAAAGTCATGAAGCTATTTTAATGATGTTTCGAGCACAGTTTGCGAAATGTACCGTGTTTAATCTTAGATGGTCGAAGGTATTTAACGATTTCACGAATGCTTGGAAAGCTGTTCGCAAAGTCGCGTTAATGAAGGCAGTTCGTTCGTACGGAGCTCCAAAGAGTCGTTCGATGAAAGTACTGCTTCTCCAAGACAAGGTAGAAAAGTGGTCTGTGCTAGGATACTTGTTTAAAAGCATGACGTTAGTTACAATGAATTGCGCGTAATGTTAATTCATTCAGAGAAAAAATATTTTAAGTCTTTATTTTTAACGAACAAGTTTTAGGTTATTGTTAACGTACCGTCAAATGGGATGACTTTCTATCAACAATTTTTCGTAATCTTTTATCGTTTACATCCATGTTTTATCATTCGCTTTCAATTAAATTTACTTCGACTTAATTTTTACTTCCAAAACTTTTTCAAAGTGGCGATACAAAGTTGTCCCACTTCATGGTATTGTTTTTTCTCTGAGTGTTAAACTTCAAGCAATAAATTATGTTAATGACTGTTAAATTAATTAAGAATTTAATTGGGTTAATTCAGACTGAGATGTAAGCTGAATAATGAAGAGGAAATAAATGCACTTTGCGGAACACAGGTGGTTCGAATTACCATTTCAAAGTAATTTCTGTGATTCTACCGAAAAGAAATTCCGCTTACAATATATTTTAATATTAATAAACTTGTAATCTAAAATGTATTCTATTGTGATAAGTATCCTCTATTATGCCATGAAAACCTTTCATATTAAATTAAGTACGCCATAAAATGTTCATGTCGCACCTTCGTAGCAATAAGCATAAAAGAGAAAATCTTTTTGCAATCGCAATGTGTTTAATATTTAATGTCTAAGGCCAAGTGTCAAGTCGTAAAAAAGCGATATAAATAACATATTTATTAATGTCGCCAATATTCGTTTGTAATTTTCTCATTAAAGTAGATCAAGCGCTCGTACGAGTTTAAATATTTTCCCAGAAGTTATTCATTTAAAAGCATCTTTAAACTATCTAATTTGAAGAATAATTCAATTGTTATAAATACGAAAATAATATTTAAATATTTAAACAACTCGTGTTTTAATGATAACTAATATCAATGATTTGTTAATAAAAATAAGACATCAGAAATATGATGGTACACACGCGTGCGTATACGTCAAAATAGGTAAAGAACAAGTTCGTAAACTATTAAATTCCACAAAGATGAATCTTATATGTAAAGAATATACGGTTGTGAAAATGGACATTCGTGGAAGTTGCCCCCCATCCGTGCAGAAAAAGTCAGAGGATAATATTTACACAGTTTGAATTGTATTAAATTCATTGGTTTGCTTGTCACATCAGTTCAAAGGCAAAGTTGAACGATGAAAGTACAAATGAGAACAAGAAAGAAACAGAGACAAAACGAGCCCTTTACGAACGATCATTTTTTGTGTTCGTATCTGCATCCGGACGACAAAATGCTCGAGTTCACAAAATGCACAGTAAAATAAATTATATTTACTATCAAACTGGAATTCACTCGTATAATTGAAGAAAGACTCTCTCTAACGAAATTGAATCGCGCGAACGACTTCATATCACATTATCGAACTTTAATGAAAAAGAGAATTCACAGAAGTGTATTCTGACAATTGGGTTTGAAATAACAGCGATAATAAAGTTGAAATGAGAAAGAGTGATTTATTCCATATAAACGTCGGAATCGGCGCGAGCGCTCGACGAGCGAGACTCTTATAAAATAAATCATGACTCATCTTGAAAATGAAAATCGAGTGGGGCTGTACAAATGCGCCAAGGACGCGGCGTCACCGCGCGCAACTTTTGCCTTGAAATTGGCGATTCTTTTCCGTTTCGCTGTCCTGTCGCTTTTTATCCGTTCTCGCTTTTTGCGGGCCTCTCTCGGTACACGCGGAGAGTAACCGGAGTAGATCCGCACGCATCTGCATCCTGACCACATTCCGACGTTGCTTCGCCGAGTGTTTCGCTTTGTTCATTTTTTCCATTCCGTGCCTTTTTATTAACAAACACCTGTCCGAGTACGTACACCACTTTGTTAAGGACACGCTCAAAAATTGCGCGCATTTTTTGCCTTCTTTCTTGAATTACATTTAAACGGCATTCAAGGGATTACGTAACTTCGACACTTTCCAAATATCCGTTTTTTGACAAATGCATTCTTTAGCGTATAAGGAATGCGCGAACAAATATTTATGCTGAAAAATTGTGAATATACGAGCAATAATGCGCGCACATACGCGTTCTCGCAATCACCGTTTTCGTCGCTTCGCGTGTCGTGCTTTTCAATATTTTCTGATCAAATCACGTATTTTTAACTTTTCATACATTACATTTTTAGCGCTTTTTACAATTTTACATTTTTATAAGAATGTATAATTCTTTTCGACGCGAGTTATTTGTTTGAAATTGTCAAATTCGTTGACCTCGTAAGGCGGAATAATGCAGACAGAATAGCAATATTTTCTTTGGCAGAAATTCACGTGACCGTGCAAAGTGTTGTCTATGGCTATAACAAATTCGTTGAAAAAGTATAATCGTTACAGAGATAGGATCGATTTATGATGTACTTATTTCACGTATAAAATGTATTTACTCTTTTCCTAAAAAAAATCCGCCAGAAAAGTTAATTTTGTATACTCTTGAGATACGAAACACTAACACAATAAACTATTTAATTTATTTGTCAATTTACATTATATATTTACAAAACAACAATTTCCACCATTCAATTTACATCATGGATTGTGTATTGTATATAACAATTTAGACATCTAAATTTACAAAAAAAGGAAATATTCGCCACAAGTACCAATTTGATGACTCAAAATGATTCATGTATCTCATAATTACTAAAAATATTGCTGAGGTAAATCAGAATAACAGAAAACAACGTTAGTTAAAAATAAATGCTGATCATTATTTTTTTCGTGTGCAAATAATTTGAATTGTAAAAATACAAATTACAATTTGTGAAACAATTGAAATTGCAAATGTGAAACGTTTATTACAATTAACCGATTCAGGTAATTTATAATACAATTTAATGTAAATCGCAAAAATAAGGTTTTGTGTTATAAAATTGATTTTTAAAATTTTGGAACTCGAATCGTTCAATTTATGATAAATTAACGACGTATAGTGTAAATTTTAGAATTCGTATTACGAAATTAACGATCCACGTTATTCGGCATAAGAAAAAAGGAAATGTTGATCGATCCTGTGATCGATCATTTTTTCGTGATATCACGTTCGAAGAAAAATTGGCCATACGAGAAATGTAAATCGTTTAATCGCGATCTCGTTTTATAAACGCGGGTCTTTCAAAGCGACTTGCCGAGCATTATACGCGTTATCTGCAACGGCACCAGGATCGGCTGTCAAGCCGCTCGGAATAATCAGGAAGCTATTACAAAGCTCGGTCTGAAGCTCCGAGTCCCCACGATGGCTTATTCTGCATATGCATATGTTACACATAAGCATTCGCGCACTGACCAATATTCAATTTAGTTTTATTCGACGTCGCGGATTACGATTTAATCTGATTATGTCATTGAATAACGGTAATGATACGGCGATAAAAAAATTGCGATACCGACGTGTTAGAAAGTTATTTTGCCGTATTTTATTGCAGTGTTCTACGAAAAATGCTTGTTGAATTAATGATATAATAAGAAATTTTTTATTTCGACAGAATTTATTATTATTATTATTATATCTAATCTATATAAGAACGTTGTTTTATAAAAAATAAAAATTGTAATTAAAGTAAATGAATTAATTATTCGGTTTTTTCGAACTTTGTTTATTTGCCTTTTCGGAGCTGTATTAATAATATAAAATTTATACAAAAAAATATAAAAGAGTTTGAAACGATAATTTAAACTTTGGGAAATATACGTTTAATCTGAATAAATCATTTAACTTTAATCATATATTATATAACACTTAAATTTTGAACAAATCGTGTACTTTATAAATATCTGAAAAAGCAGAAATATTAGTCTTTTTAATACATGTGCAAGAATACAATCTAAACCAAAAACATTAAAAAAAACTAAAATAATACCGGAACGATGTAAAAATGAAATAGAGTTAATTATTTATTAAAAATTGCACTATTTTTTCTTACAGTACAAGCAATGGTTCAGGTGGATAAATTGTTTATTAATTTCATTTAAACGTATCCACAATAAATAATTTAATTTTGTATCTAATATCTGGTGAAAACATTAGAATCTAATTTGATCAATTATTTGCAATGGTTGAGGAAAATGTGACTTTAGCAGATGTTTGACGTTTGCGTGTAATTAATGGACAAAACAAACAACTTAGGAAAGTGCAGGAAATTGAGCGAAAGTCGTATGTGAATTTTTGAAAATCGTGTCCAAGCGAATGTAATTATTCAAAGCTCATCTCGCACACGAGTCGCACACCGATATCGCATATTAGCCTACTTTCCCCTAAATCCAGGATACGCGAATCGAATGGGTCGCTACTTTTACTTATACGTACGCGTCAAAAGAGGAAAAATTTGCAGTCACTCTCGATGCCGTTTACCGACGCGATCACGCGCAGGAAATCTTAGACGGCTTTTAATACTTGCGTTACACTCGTTTCAGGTTTTTGTCGGCTTATTTTTGCTTTTTGTTACGCGTAAATAATACGCCTCGGAATTGATATAAACGTGCGCCGATATTTTGCGCTTGGGTTAAGTGTCGATCTCTTGTGAATATAACGAGGAATATAAATTAGTAAAACAAATGTGACACTTGCGATTCTTGGTAACACAACCTCAAATAAATAGATAATTTTATCGGGAATTTAAATTATCAATTATAATTAATTTCATTCGTTTCGAAGTTCGTTTTTGTTCAGGATAGTAGTAGTGTATATATACAATACATTTAATTTAAATTTGATAATATATTTTTGTCAATATTCATATTGGTAGAAAAATGATAATTAAATTATTAAAAATTAATGAAAATTTTTACTTCAGTCATTAAAAATAGACGTTTCATCATTATTATCAGTAAACTTTAATTTGGATTAATCGTTATTTGCCAAAGTTTTCTTGCTTCTAGAAAAAATGAATCGTCAATTTAATAATATCATTTATTAGTATATACGCCTTTTGCCGTTTAAAGTGAAATGAATATTGTTTCCAATCTGATAAATGATCACTTTTTTTCAATTATATCGATACTTGAATTCAAGATGAACAAAACTTTAACAAATTTGAATACTAAAGCGAGTAACTCTTCATTATTTTCCCTAAATTATAATTACTAATTATACAATTATATACATATATACTAATAAAATTAGACAATTATAATTCGTTATAAAATGTCTCATCATTTATTAATATTTTAACCGCTAAAGCTTCATAACGCGAATGTAGTAAAAAGAAAAGCTGCGCACTGTCTTAAGAAACATGAAATTAAATTTATAATCTGCAAATATTTAGTTTGTTGTACATATTTATTTACATATTACATATTTAATATTTATATATATATATATATATATATAATCTTTTTTTTTTTTCATACCTTATGTATTGCTATTTTAAACGCTCAGTTTTTGTTTCAACTAATATTTTCTATTTTTCCATTGATCGACGTTTAATTACACCTCTTTACGTTATGATTTATGGTTACAACAATATTTTTATATCAAACAGAATAAACTAAAATTTAGACTAGAAGAGAAACTAACCTACATTTCTCACTTTAACTATATTATTGATCCGTTTAAAATGTTACAATGCTTATTTAAAATATAACTCAAAGTATAATAGTAGAAAGAATTTGTTTAATAGAACGCGAAACGATGGAGATCAACTGCAGCTTCTTTGAAAGAAGTGTTAATCAACCAACCACCAACCCAAGTGACAACCTTAGATAATGGAATGCGAATTGCCACGGAAGACAGTGGTGCAGCCACTGCAACAGTAGGATTATGGATAGATGCTGGAAGCAGATATGAAACAGATGAAACCAATGGAGTGGCTCATTTTGTTGAACACATGGCTTTTAAGGTACTTTTTAAAATCATAAACAAATAATTATTCCAATACATACAAATTTCTCCAAAATTATTTCCATGGTGGACAATCTACATTCAGAAGAGGAAATTTAAGAAAGAGTGATTTAATTTAAAATGTAATGAATTTGAGTATTGGTCTACAAAATTTTTCATACGAAAATTGCAGATTAATATGTGTATTTTAAGGGGATTTTTTTTCAGACTTTTTTTTTCAGACTTCGTTCTTAAATCTGTAATAAAATTATCAAATTAATAAATTATTTTTCGAACATTTAATTTATTTTATAATTTACAGCTTAATAATATTTTAATTAATCATTTAATTAATTTTCCTTTTATTTGATGAAACTGAAAACAATCCAAAGTTTGTTTCAGGAGAAGCAAATAAAGGAATTTTTTAATCTAATTGAAAGCTATATTTTTCAAAGTAAAATATAAGAAAAAGAAAATAATTTTTAAAATTCAAGCTTTAGTGCATAACAATTCGAAAAATCCTGCGAAATATTGTTACATAATCTTTTTTGCTTAATTTTGTCGCGAGAAATATGCGTACCAAATATTGTTCACCTACTTTTGGCATACTTTGGGTTATCCTGCATATTATGTACTAAAAAATAAAAATTAAAGTCAATTTTATAACGTAAATTAATGTTTTTCAGATCAAAATTCCTCAGCTGACTTTATCATTCCACATAGCAACATGGCTATTCCTAGGACAAGGACGTACACCGGAAGGTGTATTTAATTTTCCAGAGAAAATAACATTTCCTGAAAAACATTTTCGGGATTTTCGCAATCGTCGATTACCAATGTTTGATCAAGTAAGAATATTTCTGGACGAATTCATTTTGATATAATGGGATTTTACTTTAAAGTCAAATTATGAAAACGTAATTCATTTTTCTCCTTCATATTTTTGCATTGTAACCTCAAGACGTTGGTTATAAAATCTATGAAATATGTTATCAAGTTATTCTTAGATACAGATTTGTTCTTGAAACATTGTAAAAATTAATTTTAAAGCTCTTTTACGAATTTTATAATTTATTTATTTCGTTTTCACATTATTCTGCGGTTTACGAAAGATACTATCGACCAAAATTTCGGGTTAATTCAGCACGCTTTTTGTCGCGAAGACTACTGTGCAGTTATACAAAAGTATTAAATAATTCTCAGTTTCAAGTAACGAATTATTTTCAACACTTTTACTAGTTATAACTATGAGATAAATACAATAATAAATACGTTATTAAAGCATTAAACATTTTTAGCCCCAGAATGCGGATGAACCCGAGGTGCTCATCAAGGAAGAATGTAAAATGTCGTACGCGTGACGAGGAATATAATTCGTCAAACTCAAAAGACTAAATCAAATTATTAATTATCTTGCCGAGGCAAGGTATCTCTGTATATGCACTTTTGTGCAATCGTCATTTTTAAATCTAACATTTGGAAAATTGCAATGTAATTTTGT
>JABFPC010000174.1:0-10478 GCA_022817565.1 Chromoteleia sp. ZL-2020
ATGAACTGTTGTTTTGTGTGAACGGAAGCACGAGACGAAGAATCGCGTGAAAAGCAAAACTATTTATAGCTATGCCATTGGTAATGACGTATCATTTTGAAAACAAACGCATGAAAAAATAGTATTCCTTTGAAAAGTAATCCAATGAGTTTTTCGCGGAAAAGTTACAATAGGAGAAATGTATACAACGTAGACAAACGCTAGTAGAAGCAAATTAAAATAGAGAACAACAGTTTCCAAGTTTACAAATTAGTTTGAAAACTCTTCAACTTTGCGCTGGATTATCGTGTATTTATATTAATTTGAAGCAGCAATGCGATACGGTTATTAGGATTTAGTTAAGAACAATTTAGACGGAGTTTTTCTTTAATTCAGGAAAACTAACTAAACTGACAAAATTCGATTGCCGTTTAAAAGTGATCTTTAATAATTGTCTTGGTGAAACAGAAGTTATATTTTATATCTACTTTTTATATATTTAACATATGTTTTCTTCAAAAATATATGAAATGTATTTAAAATAGTTGCAAAACATGCTTTATATCCAACTTCAGTTTACGATATATCTTAATTATATTTTAATTCTAATATATTTCATAAAGAGAATTTTAGAAGTTTTATGGAGATTTATATATTTCAAATATCTTTTATAAGAAATACAAAATTATTATATTGTAAATATATATATATATATATATATATATATATATATATATATCAGTTGAACTACTACAATATAATAATTTTTTAAAAATACTTCCTGGTAGAGGGTTAAGTGTTTGACTATTAAATTACAAGGACTAGGTTTCAAATCTTCGATGCAATATTTTTTCCTCATTCTTTTCTCGTTTTTTAAATGCGTTTATCTTAAAATGTATTTTATTTACATTAAAATATTGAAGATCTATTTATAATAATATATATTTTTCACTTAGAAATCATTATCATCATAGAAATATATCTGATATTCACATATAAAGTGTATATATATAACATGTAAAATATGTTTTCTATTATTGGGGAACAAGATCGTCTTTCTTACATTTTTTCACATTTTATTTGAAATCAATATTTCATTATACGCCTCCCAAAATTAATCAATTGAATTACGAATCCCTCGAATCGCTTTTAATTTACTCACAAAGAACACCGCATCGCTTAACTAAAATCTCGAATAATATATTCATGTCTTCTGATTTTTCAAACAATGATTAAGGTCGTAATTACCTGTGTAAACTCAGGTAAAGTTTTGAATAAAAATAAGTCCCACTTCCTTCGTTAGAAATTCGAAACCTTCGAACTACTTCTTCGAGTCTTTTGTCTTTGGAACACATTTGTTAAAAGTCCAATCGGGTTGCTCTACATTTCCACGTCACAAGTTGTCTGTTTAATTTGTTGGGGGTGTGAAAAGTCATCCTCAAACATGCCTTTTCATCGAATCGGATGATCAGATAATATATCTCAAAATGAAACACGTGTTTCCGTCATTCCGGAAATATTAATTCAAATTTCTTAACGAGTTCCATTTTTTAAAAGCGTTTTTGATTAAGGAGATGGACGAGATAATATTATTTATTAGTTAAATAAAATATTTTTAAATTTGTACATCCGTTTTTCTTCTTATCAATTAAATTATTTATTAAAATGAAATAATTGATTGGATCATTGATTTTGAGTGTTATTTATTTATTAATTTGAAAGATATTAAAAATGTCATTCTTTCATGAAACTAAGGAAATATTTCTATTTTTAGGTAAGAAAATGTGTATAAATAAACGCATCCCCGAGCAAATGTTGAATCTACACGGAATCAGCGGTGAAAAATTCAAACAAATATTTTCATTACGAGTATTAGAGAGTGGAAACACGCGGCAATGGGCTGGAAAGGGCAGCAAGGCGCGCGAAAATGTAAACCGCCATTCACCCGAGTCCCTCCTTGTTTCAGCAGGCATTGTCGATATTGTGATACATTGATCCGCGCCACACAACATCGCTCTTATCTGTCCACAGATCCGAAAATGAATTGTTTAAGGACGTTCCAGCATTATACGAAGTCAGTTATTTATTTTCAAAAAAGGTATACGTTCGACTAAAAATTGTACGAAATTGCTGTCGTAAATTTAAAAAGCCATCTAGTTTGTAAACAACTTTTACTGAAACTTTATTTCAACGTATTAATTGCTGAAAAATAAACGTACTATATTGTAGTAGTCAATGGTTATAAATGAATATGGATACTTTGACCGTCGTTCTTACTTCTAAAAGTCAATGATAAGTTTTTGCAGAAAACTACTTCAACATCGACATTAAAGTATTTATTTCCAAACATTTTCTTATCCGTTAGATTCCAAAAAACTAATCTAACATTGAAATGGAAAATGAATTAACTTTACCGCGAAATATAAATGATAGAAGTAAAATAAAAAAGGAATCTCTACGTCAATTCAAGCAGTGGCGATGTGTCAACAACCTACGTCATAAAACTAGTGTAGTTTCAATTTGTTGTATAAAATATTCAATGAGTAGCAGAGATTTTGATAAAATTCATATTCGAAGGATAAAATGTAATTTAATTGAAGTTGTCGTATTGTTTATTGTGAGATATAAATGACGTAGTAATTTTTTCAGCAACAGTTGGCAGCATTATATTTAAAAATATAATTAATAGATTTAAGAAAAAATCAAACGTTATATTGATGATATTAAAATGATCAAGCATCGCATAGTATATAACTCAATTTTTTATCATTATTTTATGTTTAAAAAAAATAAGATTTAGATGGTCAACTGACTCAACTGGATTGCTGGAACTTCCTTAATTAAACGTTGTCGTTTTTGTCGACTTGCGCGCATTATGTAACTCGTTTTATATCTTAACACAAACAACACTTGTGTAAATTGACTCGTAAACAAATGTTTTATGAAAGCGTGCTACACGCGTGTATAAGCCTCGTTCTATTTTGTTTTGAAATTTCACATTGAATTGTACGTATTTCTTTTCTTCTACCGTTTATTTTTAATTTCAAGATACCGGGCTTTTGCGTGCGAGAGGAAAGGAGAAGTAAACGATAATTAAGTCGTCCGGATCTTAAGTGGAAGAATTAATTATATCATTTTACGTGTTGTATTTATTTGACCAGAAGTATCAACGCTTTTAAAAATAGTCTATCTTCGTCAAAAAGCTTGTATATTTCATGCAAATCTATTCTATGCAATGTTGAATCGTGTAAAAATACAAAGGAAAACTTAAATATGACAATCAAACATTTTTCTTCCGTCAAAATATTATTGGTCTGTTGTAAATATCGTCTTCTGTTCGTATCGGTTGGACAGAAAAATTTGCTAATTGATTTTCTATTCGATAGATCATCGCGCGCGTGCAAATTCACGGAGTTATAATTCGTACTCGGCTATAGATATTGTGTCATTTGTTTAATAAAATGTGTGCTTTGTTTATTACTTAAACGAAGGTTTGAAGTAGTTAATTACTCTGTTATAATTGATATTTCTAAAAGTACTCGTTAATCAACATTTTTCTTTAATATAATGTATTATAATAATGTGCCTCTAATCACAATTTTTAAATGCGAATTTTGTGTTACATTTATAAATAACGCTATTTACAGAAAACAAATTTGATCGCGATCGTTTGTATACATGTAACGCGATGATGTCGATTCTATGTTAATGAATTACAATGCGGTGTAAAGTTAAGACATGTTTAAACACTCAAACGTAAACTTTGATTTCTCAAACAAGGATAATTACCTAATTCGTATCACATACAAGCGCTGCATTTATACTAATTCATATAATGAATTTTATTACTTCAAATTATTATTGTCGAATTTAAACCTTCGTTTCTGTTAATATGCAACGACAAAACATATGTTACAAGTGACAAAATTTTATAATAATCTTCACACGTACATATATACATATATACAATTTTATATCGCATTCTTTGCTTTATAACGTCGCAAAATTATTGTCTGTCTCCGACAAATAGACCAAGACGAAATAGAAGATTGATATCGATGCATGATATTCAAAGAGTATAAAAATTTGTAAAGTGATCGGATCCCTTGAAAATGGGACATTCTCCATTTTTATGTAGAAAGACGTCTTTTTTACGTACAAACGTCTCGAAAAAGTGCAAAAACAGCTTGGTTCTAAATCCGCCAAGGTACATAAACCTACCTCCAAATCCGTAACTCAAAATTCCACGCCCGCGCTGGAAATAAATTCGAAATAATCCGGCATAAAAGACGACGATAAAAAAAATATCGCTTTTGCTCGGCTGCCATTTGGTCGTAACCTTTAAAGGCTATTCGCCATTGACAATTCTAGCTCGTAATCCGGTATCTGGGCTATCCGACGCAATCATACTAACGGGACATCATTCGCGCGGTTATCCGGAGCACGAAAATTCGAAGTTACGTCGGGTCCGCGCGCGTGTCCCACGAATCCCCGACCCGGTTCCCATTCAGCGGTTCTTCCCCACCGATCGCGTTTCCTTCGCGACGCGAAACCCCGTTCGCGAGGTTTTTCAGGGGTCTCCGGACTCCCCGCGATTTTCGTTCGTCGTCATCGACGCGATCGATCGTCTCGATCTTCGCGCTTCGATTGGGAAGATAACTGTCGCCGGACATTTGACGTCGACGCGTTCCATTGGCTCAGTGATCGCTTTCAATTGTCCCGTGCGTCGTTGCAAATTCGGAACGGACGGTCGTCAATGACGAGAACGACCTTTCGCATTCTCTTCAATCGACCCGCGGACGATCGATGTAAAACGCGCCTATCTTGAATCAATCGAGTCTTCGATCGATTGATAACACGTTTTCTGATTCAAGCCGAGGAAATGCAGCTATTTTTTTATACCATTTCCAAATGGTAAAGTAAAGTAAAATTTGAAAAGTGTGCAAAATTATGCATACACTGAGAAAAATTAGCTCGAGAAAATGATCACTTTCGGTAGTAAAAATTACTGTTTTTAATGGTAGTGTTTCGTGCGTTTAACCTACATTACTACTGTAAGCATGGTCAAATCTTTCGTTTTCAATTATAGTTCAATCAATTTGATACAAAATTATTTTTGTGGCCGGGTTAGTTTAAGAGTAGTAACTTTTTTATATACATTTTTCGCAGCGTGAAATTGGAAATGTAAAAAATGATGAACTTCGGAGATCAAAAGTGATAAACGTAACTTTCTTGTACTTCAAAAACGCGTATTTTGTAAAGAGTATTGTTACGGGACTGTTCTTATGTCGTAAAAACAAACCAAAAAATAAACAGGAGCACTAATTTACTTGGATAAACGTATATTTTAAAACTTTCACTAAGAATTTTACTATTATATGAAGCGAAATTGAAGTTAAAATACATGTCTTTTTAACTTGTACAAATAAAGGAAATACGTACAATTTTAAGAAATTTTTTAATGTAAATTACAAATTTAGAAAAGAGCGTCTAGGAAAAGTGAAATATATAAAGAGAGAGGGAGAAGAGACAGAGGTGGAGAGGGATAGAGACGGAGAGAGATGTACTAATAATAACAACTGCAATGCGAGTATGCGTACAAATTTAACTGCAACAAAAGTGGCGAGTTTCGTTGGGTTTCACTCGGACATTTCCTGGACCGATGACAAAACCCAAAAACAAATTGCCAAAGTTAATTACGTTATACATGAGAAGCAGCAAATTTATTTAAACGACCGTTTAACTGTTTGGGGCACAGGATTTTACAGCAAAATAAATGCCTTCTTGCACAGAAATTTTATTTTTATAAAATTTGGCAAAATAGTTTTATTCTAATAATTTGGAATTTAAAATATCTCTGTGCTTCTAGTAATTTCGCGATTTAAAGGTGGTATGAATGACGTTCCACCATGCACAAATCGGGCTTAAATGACAAAGGGCTTAAATTGATAAAAATAATATAGAACAATTGTCTATTCTTCACAATTTAATTGACTAGTTTTTAACGGGAACCTATAAAAATAGTCATTTTATGATAGTATACCATTTGTAACCAAATTGTTGACGTTTTTAGTCACATCATATTCAGTCAATATCACTTGGATGGGTGATGTTAAGAAATTTGTATTAATCTTAAAATATCAAAAAATTTGCCTTTTTTATCGATAAATAAAACTATAAAGTGACAATAAAACTACATGCTCTACGATAGAAAAAATAGTAAGTTTTCAGCAGTTTTTTCTCTCAGCATTAGTACGCGAGAGTAATATAAGATTTATTATATTCGATGGTTGCATTGAAAACCGGTCTTTACATTTACATTATTATAGCTTTGCATTTTATAAACAACAGCTTCGACGTATGTTGTTTTAAAGTTTAAACATTTCCGACAAAAAGTCAGTCAACAGTATACATTAGTTATGTACAGAAATGTTTGTTATAACCGTTTTAAAATGGAACATGACAAGTTGTTTTTTCGATGTGTACTTTTACACTATTTTGATTTGAAAATAAAGTGCAGCCGAAGCTCATCGATTGCTTGTGAAAACTTATGGTCGGTTTGCGCCGTCGAAGACAGCATGTGGAGATTTGTTTCGACGCTTCAAAATTGGTGATTGTGACGTTCACGACAAACAACGGCCAGACCAACTGAAGAAGTTCGAAGATGAAGAACTACAAAAACTATTGAAGGAAAACCCCGCTCAAGCGCTTAAAGAGTTAGCTCGACAACTCCAAGTTCAACAACTGGAACGTTTAAATGATAGTTTAATGCAAAAACGATCAAACGTTGCATCAAATCGCAAAAAAGTGATTCGACTCCATGACAATGCTCGACCTCACGTTGCTTTAGCTGTTAAGCAGAAACTTGTAGAGCTCAAATGGGAAGTTCTTCCGCATTCAGCGTATTCCCCGGACCTATCTCCATCTGATTACAATTTATTCCGTTTGATGCAGCACTCTTTAGAAGATACACATTTCGCTAATTACGATGAAGTCGAAAAATGGGTTACTGATTGGATTGCTTCAAAGGACAAAGCCTTCTATCGCCGCGGCATTCAACAGTTGCCAGAAAAGTGGGCAAAAGTTATAGCTTCCGAGGGCAAATACTTTGATTAAGGTATAAATATATTTTATTACTAAAATAACTGCTCAAAAATTATGAAAAAACACCTGGTTTCACTGCGACCACCTAATATATTTATATATTATATATTACATATTAAATATTAAATCACAGTATATATTCGTCTTAAAGGACCGGAAAGAAAACATTTACTTCACATTCGATGACATAGTATTTTTGTGAGATAAATTTATTCTTTGTCCAAAAAGGAGGAAAATAACTTCTATCGATTATTATT
Source organism: Chromoteleia sp. ZL-2020 (assembly GCA_022817565.1). Taxonomy (NCBI): domain Eukaryota; kingdom Metazoa; phylum Arthropoda; class Insecta; order Hymenoptera; family Scelionidae; genus Chromoteleia; species Chromoteleia sp. ZL-2020. The sequence continues at coordinate 7,341 of JABFPC010000174.1, forward strand.
AGAATCGCATTAACACACTAGCAAAAGTCTTTCCACAATTTGATTGTGTACGAATTGTGTATTACTTAATTACCTCTAAAAGTAACGTAATTAATTCATGATCAATTAACTCTTAACGCTCGAAAGACTCCGTTGTGTAGACATCAGACTTATACTATGGAAAACGAAAGGCTTCACTACGAGGACATGAACAGAATTTCGTTTTCATTTCTATTTATTGATCATGGCTCTATAGTTTGGCATAATATTCTGCGCCTTATTACATTACGTCGTTAATCGATCGTGCACTGATAGAAAATATTAAGATTTATATAAGTTTATAAGATGTAATTATTATGCATTTGTAGTTTACCGTTGTCGCGTTGATATTCATTGTTCCGGTGTAGTTTTGGAATTTGAAAGTTACAAATTACCAGGTGAAGAATAATAGAAATATTGAGCAAAACGAAACCAAATTAAGCAAAACGCGACGAATGAATTTTGATCAGAGTGAAAAATCGGTACGTTTTTTGGCGAATGTTAAGAAAAGCGCAGCACACCCTAAAGAACTATAAAAATTAATTTTACGTATAAAAATATACATCGATTAAATGTTTTACAGTTTCATGAAAATAATTTAGTTTTATAAGTATTAATTTCGTTTCTTTTCTTAACAGTATTTTCTCTACATTTAGACAATATTCTGTCGTCTTGTAGATGAGTATTATTAGATTATTATTATTATGCGAATGTTTTAGTCTTTTTGAATCTTATTTGTTTATTATATAATATAATGACTACAAATCAATTTGAAGATTTCCCCTCATTTTATACAATCTTCTGCCACCTTTCAGTCAACTGCCGGATTCCTTTCCGAAAGAAAGATATCGGTTTGAAAGCAAAAAAGTAGTCGAAAAAGATTAAAACTTTTGCATACGCCTAATACAAAAAAATGTTAAACGTTAAAAGTTAAAATTTCACTTAATACAAATTATTAAAAAGAACATTGAATAATACAGTTTCTCGTTTTAAGATTAAGTGTACGCACAAATTTTACTATCTTCTTCAGCCTTCTAATATAACTATTTTAAACTGAATTTCGCGAAGAAATCCAACTATTGCACGAAAGATGGCAGAGAGTTATAGAAAATGAAAGAAAATCTTTTTCAGATCGATTTGTAGTGACTACATTATATGAAAAACAAATAAAAGTTTGAAACAGAACTAAATATAATACACGATTTCACAAATGCACAAAGAAAGAAACAATACACTTTTACAACGAAACGAACGATTTTTACCATAAAATTATTCTTAACAGAAGATCATTTTTTCTTGAACCACCGTTCGTGAACTATCCCCTTTTTCCCGTAAATCCGCCACGTCTGTCGGTCGAATTTGCAAACCGCCGCACAACGACGATCCCCAAGGCCTATCGTGACACGTACGAATAACGAAGACGCGCCGTCGAATTGAATCGAATTGAAAGGGCGCCCGTCGGCGGCTCACGCGGCGCATTAGCCGAAGACGGGGACGCGCGTGAGGGCCCTCGACGTTTATTCCGGTGCACCGCGCGCTCGCATTAGGCGTTCTCGCGCATTGTCTTGGGCGTCGGGCCCGGACCGATGACGCGACGGGACCCCCCGCGAGCGTTCCCGCGTTGGGCACCCGGGCGTCGATAATGTCCCGCAGGCCCCGATCTCTCGACGGGCCCCCCGCGCGACGAATCGGACCTCCTGCGACGGCGATGTCCTTTCTCGATTCCGTCCAGTCTCGCGGAAACAACGCCGATGACTTTCGCTGCGAACATTCCGACGGGCGACGAATATTCCCGGTGGGCCCCGACTTGTGTGGGAAACGCGCCCTCGTTCCGCGTGCGCTCGCACAAATCCAATCGCACCCAGTCGTCTTGTGCGACGAACAACGAATAAGGACCGATTCGTAACGTCGAGCACAAAGTCACTCGGATCGTTCATTTTTTTTTTCTTCGCCGGCGATTGCGGGAATTTTGCGATTCATGTTTGCGACAGCTTTTGTAACTCTTGATGAACAATTTTTATGAACACTTTTGGAAAATATCTGATAAAGTGTGGGAAAGTGTCTGAAAATTTAATGATAAGTTTGCAAAATTGTAGAATCTGTAGAATCTTTTAAAGAAATAACTTGCATGAAATGGGAAATATATTTCTTATAAGAAATGAAAAGTCTGAAAACGTCAGTAATTATTTGAATAAATTTAATTTGAAAAAATTAAACACAAAATTTTACTACTAAAAGTAGACGAGAAAAATTACTCCATTTGAATGAAAGTACTTCAAAAGTGACTTACAGAAAGAAAATCTTCGACTTAAGTAAACGAATTTGTGAACTGAAATCATCATAAATAATTGAACAAAGTATATATAAAAAAACAGAGAGAGAGAGAGAGAGAGGGAACGGAAGAGAGAGAAAAGATTTTAGCTTCCCTCCCTCCTGTTCCTCTTGGCCCTTCCCCGTAAACAATATACCATCGTGTACACGTCAACGGACCGATGAGTGGCTGCTGCTGCCACGGTACAATGCCATCTTATGACATTTTTAAATTCAACCGTCGGTACTTAAGTGCTCGTTAGATATTTCGCGTAGCCTTTATGTCCGCTCAAACCGAACTGATTTTGCCGTGTGCACGGCCGAAACAAAAGCGACATATTTTTATAACGGTCGAAAAGTCGGCCCCGGAGAACGCGGTGGATATGTTTTTACAATGTGTTATTCGTTAAGATAGACCGATCGGGGGGTCCGGCTTTTTGTTTTAGGTCGAAAGACTAGCGGCCGCTTTCGGTGCCTTAACGGTGCAATCCAGACGCTTTATTTGTTGATCACAAGAAAAATAACGTTTGATGGACTTCGAGATTAGAAACTGAATGGGAAATATATGCCGAGAGAAGTAAAAATCGTACGTAGATTTTTGACATTTCCTTAGATGAGATTTTACGAAATTGCTGAATGCAGTATTGTAGTAATGATTACTATAGTGCGCATAAACAAATTATATTTCAAAATGTTTATGCGTAGTATTTATTAAATATCATATTTCACTTTTGAAAATACAAATTAAAATGTTGCGTAGAAAAGTGTTAATAGATAATAAATATTTATTAATTTTTGTTTTTCATTTTT